>JAOPJG010000352.1:0-27061 GCA_027478255.1 Dispira simplex | reverse complement strand
TAAAGAATGTTTGAACAACCAGTCTTTTGAAACTGTTTTTATTCTTTAAAGGGCTACCAACTAATAAAAGATATAAAAATAAAATCATAAAGGAAAAAGAAGTCACTACTCAACTGTTCCACATCAATGGTCAGTCATAAACACATTGCAATCAAGATGAAAAACATTAAACAACATAAAAATCACATGCTTAGTCTGAGAAAAACCATGGGGCAAAAAAATCTCAAAATAATCCATGTGTGGGATAATAAAATATAGGTAGAAATATAAAGAAAATAGCCATAAAAATTGTAGGCTTAAACTATGTAAAATCAACTGAAAAATCATTGAGAAATGGTGCATTTGCAACAGGTGTAACACCTCCCCCCTTGGCTTGGGTTCCCAATCTTGAGCCAATGGATTAGCATAACCCTCCAAGGGAAATTGTTTTCTTTTTGGTGTGGAAATGCTCTATTTTACCATGCCATCATTTTATTATATAAGGAGCCAAGGTCAGGCAAACTCAAGTCCCTCATGGATAAAAAAAGTGTGCTTGTTGAATTAAAAAGATTTGTTTACCTACTTGTATCTATTGTTTTATCAGGGTGCCCCCTTGCACCAGTGACCTGAATCCTCTTGCAGTAGTAAGAGGAGATACCTGTATTTAAACACCATGGGCTTCTAGGTAAGAAAACTGAAAATGATTGAAGTCTATGGAAAAACTACAAGGACTCTTCTCATCACTGACTGTGGAAGCAGGCTCTTACTGCTGTGCTCAATTTCAGGCATACCCTCTTTGGTCTCTCAGAGAACAGTGAGATTCCAGAGTGTTTTCAGTGTACACAACTGAAGGACAACACTGGCAATCCATCACCTGTGAAATCCAAGGCTAGCACTACTAAGTGCTGATGCAAGAATTGCTCTCAGTTGCAGCCTCAATCTTAATTTTCTGACTCTGTTATCTCAGAGTTACTAAACTGGGTACCTAGGTAAGTTATATACTTTATTTCATAGAGTAGCAAACTTATGGGAAAGTTTTGATTATACTAATCCATCAGCATTGAATATATCACTAACAATATCCTATTGGTTAAATTGTAATTGTCATCCTATTTGTTCATAATTATGGAAATGGTATCTCCATGGTGGTGTGTCATCAGTCAAGTATAAAATAAATTTTCCACAAGTAATTGTCATCCTTTTGCTTAAAATTGCTACACACATGAAAAAAAAGTACCCATATTGAACATCATAAAAACATCAATAGATAGCAGGCATGAATGCATAGAGTTGTATAATGTGAAATGGTATGAAGTAGGAACAGAAAAATTGCTCCTAATATACATGTACCACTAATATTTGTCACTTTATGAATGATTCCTATTACTAGCTTAAACTAGTAAGCACATTATTGAAACAGGAGCCAGCTCATGCATCACATGAAACACACCTGGCTCACCATTCACCAAGGGAAGACTCAAGCAACTTGTTGGAAGAGTGAGATGGTGACCCTCTGTCAGAAAACAAGGGGAGATAAATGGCGACCAGGTACAATTCAGGACAAGGGAAGTACAAAAGGTTAGAAGTAAATAACAACGGGTATAATAGGAGGAAACAAGGAAGTTTATTCAATAATTCAAACAAGGGACAGAAACAATAAAGAAAACGATGTTGCAAGCTAAAGAACAGCACAGAACGAATGGGGGTCATTAATTTATAGAAATCCTACTGTTGCCGCAGGCAAGGGTGTGCAAACTGGTTCTTGGGGAAAGATGCCACAGCTCCCAATGGTATCTTGCACAAACCAGTTCAGGACTGCGCCACTAGTATGGATTATGACACCCTCCCACTGAATACACAGCTACAGATGATGAGATTTCTGATCCCCCTGTTGATATTGAGATGACCAAGGGGGGAAGGACACACATGTGGTCCCTCACCCTGGGTAGTGAGAGAGCCACTTCCTTACATGGTCAGGAAAGCAGGAGAAACCCAGTGACCAGGAGAACAAGAAAATTAGTATGGTCTCTCCTGCATACTGCAGGAGGTAGACCACCAGGAAGGTCACCCAGTTGGTAGGTGAATGTGGAAGTTGAACAGACCACACACAATCATCCTCAACAAGACCCTCCAGAGAGTCCCCTTCCATCAGGATGGATCCAGATAAATAGGCTACCTTCTCTCAATGTCATAGTTTCCTCATGTTCATTAACAATAAAGTCTTTATTACTATATCTGCACATCTAGTATATTCATTTGGTCCCACTTGATCATTCAAACACCACACTGTTCATTACAATATGTAAATACTCCCCTCAGGGTCTCAATTCATGAAATGCATCCACCAGTCTCACCCAGCACCTAGTCTGAATCAACTAGAGCTTGTATCGTTTCCTAGAACATAGTTTTGTACGCTCAGATGACTATTTAAGAGCCATGTATCCACATCAGTATAGACCCTTATGATTAATAAAGATACTTGTTCATAGTGATAAATTATTGACTACTCTCACACTTATATATATTGCTTGTCTATTGAAGTGCCAACTTACCATGTTAGTACTGAAGCTATTACATTATCACAATAGCAAAAGGGTAGTGTAGTGGTTTTAGAAAATACTAAGCAATGCCAAGATGTTCAAAACGCTGACTTAATCATAAAGACATTCATTTAAAATTTATATAGGATAATACTCCATCAGGTAATGTGTTACCACTTTTAAAGCTCTCATATTTACCAGAGAAGGGAAATGATTATCCCCATCGCCGCCATACAAAGTACTTATTCCGAGCCTATTTATCACCACCTTCTAATTTTATCACAGTATTATGAATGTGCGGAGGATTTAATAAAACTATCTACGTGGCAGAGAAAAGGAAGTTAAACTGGCTAAACACACTCCAAATTTATTCAAGGAAACGTGTATGACGTGAAACGCATAACGAAAAACATGTAGGTGTGATGCACAATAAGCCAGAGAACACTGAAAGACCATAAATAATCGAAAACACAAGTAATAGAATTGCCAACAAAATAGCAGTCGATATCTTTCTTATTATTGATGACCGCAGAACACTCCAAGTCTAGACAAATAGCACACATAACACTCACAACTGAACACACTACCTCCCTATTTCTCACTGGATGATAAAAGATAAAGGCGCTAGAAAGATACTTTACGTTGACGAGGTTTTTTCCTGCATAACTCGCCAGTAAGGCACTAGTAATTCTTGTGGATTTCCCTGCTGAATCAACCAAGTAATGTCAGCATAATATTTGTGTTCGCAGCTCTCAGACAGCGATTTGTTTTCTTGTTCAATACTTTCCTGTTTAACATCGGCCCTAGTGCACGAGATAGCAGCGTCATACGCGCTTTTACTATAATTTTGAGATATGTACTTCCTAATACTTTCCTTGTCGCCATTACCCATGCGCTCATTGATGATGCTGGCGCTGAAGAGAAATGTCCCGATCCACTTTGCATAAACTGGGGTATGTGTTGCCCCAAAGGGTAGATCTTTTATCCAACGAAGAACACCTTCTACGAGCTTGCAAAACTGCTTGTCGTGGCCATTCAGTGCTAAAACGGCCAATATCTGCGGTAAAAGGTGTTGAAACAGGATTTCGTAGCCCTTTTCGTTTATAGTGTATTTAACATCGGTTTCTGTGATATGGGGTGCGAAACCTTTCAACAGGGTTAGTAGATTGGGAATAACAGGGCTAAAAAAATCTGCCAATTTTCCATCAGGAATATGATGTAAGAATTGATATAGGTAATTAATGTAGAGTCTGTCTGTAACCCAAGCATTTTGTAACAACGGGAATAGTTTTCCCCTTTCTTCGCCGGGCAGCTTCAACAAGTCCATCCACTCCACCTGTGACTGCTGAGAACTTTCAGTTGAACTTCCCACTTTTCGGTCGTTCGAGGAAGGTTCCTGTTGGATACAGCTTTCGAATAACGTTTCGTAATTCATCACAAAGTAGCTGTAAAACTCGTTGCCTGTCATCATTTGGCTAATGTTATCCAAATTAAGCTCAGCGGGTTTCTGGGTAGTGGTATTGTCGATTATTTTTACGACAGTCATCACGACGAGAAATGTGTGTGTTTGGGAGGGGGGAGGGGAGTGTCCACAAAGTGGAGGACCATGGAGAGTACAAACACAAAATATTCACTATTTAATAAAAGCGATCATCAGGGGGCAACATTCTTATAACGACAAAAGTACAGTAATCCATATGGGATATTAGGCAATCCTCGAAGAGAAACTTTAACAAGCACATTGGATAATAGTCAATTTGTAATGGAGTACTTACATGTTTGCGGCCTCCACGGCTTCTATGCTTTCGACGTTTGGGCGCGGCACCTGATGGCTCATCGTTAGGCGGTTGCAACAGACCCGGGGTATTGCCTTGGTTCCATTTAGTTGCTTCCCCGGACCAGTTAAGCACCGACAACCAAACCAAAGCCAGCGTGACCAAGGCAGTTAGCTTGTTAACCATTGCGATAAGTAAAACCTCTACGTAAGGGATGAATGAAAAGCAACATACAAAATAGCGTCAATGACACGATCAACCACAGCTCAACTACGTTTCAATAGGATGTGTCTGGCTAAAGCCGTATTCGTTGTCTATCAGAAAAAGTGGATGCCTGTTCCTAAAAGGATAGGGGGAATAAAAAACAGCAGAAATATACAAACACTACTTAACCCTTTCAAAGCTTGTAAACCTGCTCAGGGTGGATGTATTCCCCGTTCTATCCACGTATTTATATACGTATGATGGCGAATGGCAAATGTGGACATTAGTGCTCGACCAGCAACTCAGAGTTCCTCATATTGACTTGCAAGAACCGGGTGTAGCCTCACATTATGTGGAACGACAACAAACCACCGTTCTCGAAAATCCTCAGCCATTAGATGCTAATAATGGTAAATAATTTTTTTTCTACTGATATCAGCAGATAGTGAAAATGGAGGAGGAACGCCATGTGGCACATTGCGAGAGATAACCGCATGGTAAAATTCTCTTTTATTCTTTTGGGATGGTAGAGGCCGAAAGCAATTTTAGGGTAAATGGAAATATCTGTATCACGTTGCCTGTCTTCCCTTTAGGGTAGGAAAGAGCCAGTCCACGACAGTGCACTTTCACCTATGTCCCCCCTCGCCCATTGCTATTGGCTGCTTGGGTTACACGTGTCCCAGGGTGGGTGGACGAGCCAACCATATTCACTTACGGACAGGGTGGTCCAAGAACATTCCTTATGCCCTCCTCCTGTGAGCATTCGATTAAAATAAAATGTGGGCCATGGCCCCAAACATTGTTATTGGAACAGGAGCCGGAGATTACATCATCCAACAAGGACGACCAGTTCTCTCAAGATGGGGCTGATTTGATGACCACAAGTCGAGGCGTCCCGGATGATGGTGTAACCACTTTCACAAGGCCCCCCTTGTCTTGTGCTCCCAGCATGGTGCCAATTGATGAACGTTTGGGTGATTTTTTTTCGACTATATAGAGAAAAATCCGCCAAAGTTGAATGGTTGTCTCACAAAACCTTATTGGTTAAATTTGTAACTGGTACAGTTTTGCTTCAAATTGTTATATAGTCGGAAAAAAATCAACCATCTTATCAGAACAGTCGTCCACAAACAATGTGCATCATTGTGGTAGATCAACTGATATGTGTAGAATTCGAGTGTAGACATATGGGTAGTTTTTTTTCCACTATATAGAGAAAAATCCGCCGAATTTGAATGGGTCTCTCACAAAATCCTATTGGTTATGTGATAGTTGGTATATTTTTTTCTCCTAATCTCTATATAGTCGAAAAAAAATCACCCATATGCTCTCTGGAATTGCTGCCCTCTCTTGGACTACTTTTGCTATTTTTACAGGTTCCCATATCATTGCTTTGAATTCAGGACATTTGTGGCTGCCAACTCAAGCTACCAGTAGAGAAAAGGAGTACATAGTGAAGTGAGTCATATAATGGAATTGACTCATGCATTTCAACTGTGGTGTAGCACCATCATCATTTATATAGCACAAAACAATATCGCGGGTATCGTTGTTTTACATTATAAGGTATACTGAAATTGTCAGTTTAGAAAACAGTGTACAAAAAACAAATTATCAATAGAGTACAAAATACGCACAGGGGTATGGTACATCTCAGCCAACATGTTAGTGAATATGCTATTCTTTTCTAGCGATGGAAAAAAAAAGCGAACATTATTCGGCTATTTAGGGCAGCGATTTACAAAATATGAGAGCCAGAGAACTAGCCACACGTACAGTGTGCACCACAATGACAGCCCACCCCTGAACCAGCGCACTCACAGTAAGTGCTATGAGGAATGTAAGTGTGCACCTCAGGACGAGAAGGACCCTTTGGTGAAATTTGTGAGGAATCACAGGGAATGGTGATGTCCCCAGCTGAACTTTGCTGTTGCTGCTCCGGCGGTGCCTTCTCAGGAATATTGTGTACGGTCATGTAGAGGTGACCCGGGGACCGTTGCTCATTTTGAAAATTTTCACCGAGTCCTCTGTCAGGCAGTGAGGGACGACCCGTTTTTCTTCCGAAGGCCGTAGCTTGGGGCCGAGATACCTTGTGGCCGGATGGATGCATAGTGATTAAAAGATAACTGCAATACGAAGAAATAGGATGGGATGGGAAACAAGGGGAAAAGGTTTTCAAATGGTTTAAAGAAAATTTGTAATAAAACTGATTCACAATAGCACAGTATAAATAACAGAACGATTCAATTAGCGAAATAAAAAAAAGAACTACAGGCCTGAATGAACACTTTATTTATATTAGACGCAGAGGCATTGAATAGAGGAGAAATATTACTGGCGTTTACGTGCATTTTATCTCAGCAAAGGGCCTTCTCTTATACGGTCATCTACCTTTCGTTTTCACTACTGCCCTTTTGGCGCAAGGTAATACCTGACCAACCAGAGAAAAGACTAAGGACAAGGCGGGGCGAAATCGGTTGGAAGAAAAGGGCCATGCTACCCGCTTGATTTAGATTTAGAAATCCCTTTTGCTTCGTAATCCATTCCACCACTAATCATTTACCAGTGCGTTCATTACTGCGCTTATCTTCATCACCTGTAGGTAAGGAAAAATGACGGTATCTGGCTTGGACAGAAACAGTGGCATATTGCGAGTATTCGATCTACTCTTAGTCAGCCTTTAAAAATGTGTATGATACCAGACATCTACACTATTCCTGTAACTTATTAACTACGTCGCTCTTTGTTAAAATGAAGACAATGTCACTCGAAAATTAACCACCTTTTTGGCAAATATAATGCACGTGTCTGAGTTGAGTGCCCTAATTTCGAAAAACCCACATGCGTAAGTATCTCATTGAGTCTGACCTGAACCGGGAATTTCCTAGAATCAAGGGTAATAAGACGGACTCACCAATAGCAACGGTCCCGAGTCCTAGTGGCTCCATTCGAAAAGTGGCGACCCTTTTATTATTTTTTTTACCACGACGACCGTTGTGAAGGTCTGCCCAATGCATCCCTTGACCCTTTGGAGTTGTATATTTTTTATATTTCCTATCTTAATTACTATTGGTGCTTTGCTATTATATCGTAGCGATTCTACCATATCTACATTTGTTGTTTGTGAAAATCATTTTTATTACCAAGCACAAGAATACGACCATGAATTCATATCATGTCCTGTGTATTTCTTCCCTTCAGAGTATCCCTAGCGTAGCACTGTGTTTTGAAATCGCGGTGGGAAACAGCTATTCGTTGGCGGCCTGTGTTCTTATGTCCACAATTATTAGTCTCAAGGTTATGGTGGTGAGGCGTAACATCGCCAATAATGAGATTGAGTTTGAGTTTTTTTTGGCAATATAAACTAAACTTATTACGGGGCCAATGACTATCAACCAATCACTGGACGCCAAAAGCCAGCCATATGACGACATAGATGATATAGCCCCCTTCTCTCTTCTTATTTTAACCTACAGTATAGAAGAGATTCAGGTTTTATTACCTCTGATCTAATTAATATATAAAACCTACACCCTTTGGAGGGTTTGTCTTTCCTAAAACCCAAACATTACATTGTATTGGTATTTTGGTATTGGATACTTTAGGTGCTATTCTTTTTCTCTATTCTATCTGGTTCAATTTATACACAACCGAACGTAGGTCTTCGTTCGTCCATTTTTTACGTTACGTTACAGTGGCGTAGCTACTTTTATCACCTTTTACATATCCTCGCCATCCTTTGATAACCATATTTTTATCGTAACAGTCGTCACGATGACCAACCTTCGTACTAGTATGGCCCGTCTCGCCAAGAATACACCCGTAGAGGCGTACCCTCTGGTGGCAGTTGTCACGGTAGCCCTGACTTATGGCACGTTTAGTATGGCCAATAAACTCTTGATGGATCCCGATATCCGTCGTCGAGGCGCTACCGGTAGTCACCGCTATACTTACCCAAGTGAAGATCCCAGAAAATAAATGTCGGGCGATAACCAAGATTTTGGGCGAGAATATCACGTTTCTTTCCGGAAAAAGGAACACTCAGTTGTTCGTTTTTCAGCGGTTATACTGGATTCGCCCGAGTTGAAGGGTGAAATTACCGCCATAGTTTCGTCGTTGCTTGTGCGCGTTGTGTACTGTATGTGCTAGCGTTCATTTTAAAGTATAAGCTATATTCCTGTGGTGAAAATTGTCAGTGTGACAGTATTTTTTTTTTGGTTTTTGAATCACATATATGGGAATAAACGGATGATTTAACCTATCTAATGACCGTGCTATGTCCGCTGACATTTTCTAATTGGGTTAGAAAAACCCTATGGAAGAAAAAGTGAGAGTGGGAGAGTTTTACTCCCCGCAAACTTGAGTCTCCTATCCCCTTACCAATAGGGCGCACGTTGTACCTTTGTTTTTTTTTTCGGCCACGCCTAGTACTTTTTCCTCGAATATACTTCAAAACTGGCTACTTTACCATAAACCTCTGTACAAATCTATTATGACGAGTGATTGCTTATTACCAATACGACAATGTAAGTAGGCCCAGCACCGGAACCCTTTGGCTTACCCACAACTCGGACATTTATGTTCCAGCGTACTTGGCAGTGCTCGTGTAAAACTTCACCCCCGAGTCCAGGCAATTTGGCCTCCTTTGCCTTTATACTCCTCAGTTAATCCCCTGGGGGCACCAGTAAGGCAATGTGCTACCTGTTTTACTGACTAATCTACATTCCGCATTTGCTTGTATACTTCTTCCCGATCTGACATTCGGTCTATTTTAGGAGTCAGTCTATAGCCAATAATAACGAAAATATCGGGACTTCCAGCATTCGTGACGGCTGGTTTATCGAGGAAATCGAAACAGCAAAGGGACAAGGTAAGTGCATTTAAAATAAATGGAATAACTGACCCTCAACGGTATTCATGATTGGACAGTAGTGAGTTCTATAAAAAAAAAGACAACAACCAGAGTTTGAAGAAAAAAAAGTACCTTGTTGGCTTCTGCAGAGAGCGGACCATATTGCATTACATTATCCTAACCATTTATGATCATCATTGCCGGTATTTCCGTCTAATATGGATATTCTTTTAGCACTTTGCATCCAGGTCAAAGAGATTTTGCACCAGGAGCGGTCGCCCTACCAGGATATTTTGGTCTTTGAATCCACCAACCATGGGAATGTGTTGGTGCTCGACGGTATTATCCAGTGTACAGAACGTGATGAATGCGCGTAAGTACCAATATTTGTTGATACACTTTGGGCATAACGTAGTTAGGGTGAAAAGTAGGCTTGTTTGGGGGGTGAGTTATGTCAGTAGATAGACGCGCGTAAGGTAGTAGAGATAGGATGCGATATTCAGGTCTACCGATTAACCTAATCAAGCTATGTGAAAAATTATGAACTGTAATTCGTGTGGATTCCCATTTCCATAGATATCAAGAAGTCATTACTCACACGCCTTTGAACTGTCATCCCAACCCTCAAAAGGTAAGTAACCTCTGGGTTATCCCAAGGTGACCCTTAATTCTTGGTACTTTTTTTTTAAAAAAAAGGAACCAATGTCCCATATGTATTATTGTGTTAGAAATGGATTTCGGGAGGAGAAATGTTTAGACCATTTATTAATAATGGTGACCGTACAAAGTATACTAATTTCGAAATCGATATGCGATGGATTTAGGTCCTCGTCATCGGAGGTGGTGACGGTGGGGTATTGCGCGAAGTGGTCAAACATGACGTGGTGGAAGAAGTGGTGCTGTGTGAAATCGACGAGGTAAGTATACATTAAATCACCAAATATAGTTCCTTGGGTGATATCTGGTTTTACCGATACTTCATTCCATAAGCGAGTAATGTACTAGTATTCTGTGTTTTTCATTTTTATTTGATACACACGAAATTCACTGAATAGGACATAATGTATTTTAACCAAACAGTTAGTACTTATGGATCTGGAATTATTTAACGATGGCGCACAAGGCTGTTATACGAGTATGTCAAAAATACCTACCCAGCATGGCCGTCGGGTTTAATCATCCCAAAGTACGTGTCCACATTGGAGATGGGTTTAAATATATGGCTGAAAATCAAGCCACTTTTGACGTAATCATTACTGACTCCAATGACGCGGTGGGACCAGCCGCCGTGCTATACCAGGCCGAATACTATCGGTTGTTGAAAGCATCCCTTGCTCCACAGGGGATTATATGTAATTTGGGTAAGTCACCGTCAAGTCTACTAAGTATAAAATTGGCTTACGGAAAAAGGAGGAGGGGGGATAGGCAGTTTATCGCGTACCTTGGGCGAGGACGGTGTGATAGTAGTAAATTAATGGTATCCTTGATTGGTATGACTCACCCGATGCTGGTAATCGTATATTCGGCTTTTGGTTATCTAATGGTGGGGGGGTATACTCGCAGTGGATTCGGTCTGGGCCAACGAGCCCTTAATACGCCAAATTTTAACCTTTCTAAAAGACGAATACCCCTCCGTAGGTGTAGCTACGGCCTATACTCCCACTTATGTCACGGGGCAACTCTCGTTCATCGTCGCTAGTAAACAACCCAACCAAAACTTGGCGGTGCCAGTTCGGAAGTGGACGCAAGACCAAGAACGGCGCTTGTGCCAATACTATAGTGCAGGGATCCACGAGGCCAGCTTTACCCATCCTAATTTTATGCGCCAGCTAATTGCCGAATGTCTAAGTCAGACTGGGGAACGGACCAAATTATCCGAAACTTTGGACCATTTATAATACAATCGAAAAAGGTCTGTTGGTTATTTTATTTATTTTGAGTTGGGGAAATTGATCCTTCAACTGATTTTTCTTATTATCATGTCAATATAAAGTGATAAATACTTCACGTTCTCGTATTTTAAAACCAGTTGTATTCTGATTTATTCAATCTATCTATGCTAACCACGCTGAGTAGAAAAGAATACCCTTATTCGGGGAAAATATCATGGGATGGGGGGGGGGAGTAGCGGTGTTTTGTCCATAAACAGGTTGGGTGGAGATTACCCGTCCCGCTTTCCCTTTATGTCACTCACACGAAGCTACAATAAAAACAAAAACACATCTTTTGTTTACACTTTGGGTCGGTTTATACAAAACATTTGCCAGTGCTTATTCCTTTTTCTCAATCCAGTTTATTAAATATTGAACACAAGTACATTACCTGGTGATGATTATTTTTTCTTTCTCCAAAAAAAACCATATTAATACATCCTTTCTATAATTCTATTTCTTTTTACTTTACCACCATTATCCCAACGCATTTTTACATTCAATAAGTTCTAACCCCACTACCAAACTAACCACGACAAGCTTGTTGCCGTGGCACCCTTAGACAAATCGCGTCCCCCTATTCATGAGCAATACGCCTGATTCCTCCGGTCGGTCACGACGTGGCCTCCGGGGTAAACAAGCGGCACAAGCCAATTTTGGAAAACTGCGAGCCCACCGAGAGGCCGGTACATCGCGCTTGGACACCTTTGAGGAGGAAGACGATAGTTTGTATTTAGATCCCCAGGAAAGCTTGTATGAATCAGCAGCCCAGCGTCGTTTGGAAGACGATTTCGTAGTGGATGACGAAGGATTTGGGTATGCGGAAAACGGAGTCGGGAGTGACGACGATATACCTTACGGCAGTGAGAACGAAGGCGGAGAGAAAGTCCGGAAAGGTGGAAAGGACGACAAAGCTAGTGGTAAACGTGGGAGGGGGAAAATGTCCAGCGGTAGTTACCAAGACAAGGCGGGATTACGAAAGAGTGGTGCGGTTCCACCTTTTGGAGGAGAAGGGAAAGCTCTCCACCAATGGATTAAACGTGGTGGTGGTGGTGGTAGTGCTACTGGGTCAGGGAATGGCAGTAGCGGGAGTACCCGTCGGGTGCAGGAAAATACCAAACAAGAACAAGACCTTTTGGAGGATATTCTCGGTGATTTGACTGAAGAAGGAGATATCCTACCGCGAGATCCACCACGTCCACGAACACGTATACCCGTGGCTAATCATCACTCTGGACGGGGTGAGCGTAGACTACCCAGTCGTGGGGTAAATTCCGTGGGAAGACCCTCAGAGAAGGGATCGTTCACTCCCAACTTCACTGCTAGCCCAGCACAGTCTCATCCCCGGTATAATCACAACACGGAGTCGATTGACGTGGAACCGACCCATGCTATAACAACCCCCGATGCTATTAAACCTAGCCCTTGTATTAGACAGCCGACATCCACTGATGAGACCGTACATCGGCAGAATATAGACACAATAACACCAACCACACATTCCCCCCAGAATGCCATTTATCCAGAAGACGATATGGACGATGACCCTGAACTACTTGACCAAATGGTGGCCATGACACACGCCGTTAGTGAGCGGAATAACCAGCCCTGCCCAGCCACTACCCATAGTATTACCACTCCTCCTGTCCCCAACCCACACCGTACCCTACAGGATCTAAACGACCCCGTGCCCTTACAGCAGGATTTTTCCCTGCCCCAATTTGGACTAAACCTAACCTCCGAGGTGGACCCTATCTCTACCAGTCGTCCAGGCGACGTAACCCTGGCCACCAGCGCGGTCAGTACCGTAGCGTCAGAGGGTGTCTTGACGGACGATCAGTCCCTCTTGATGTATTGGACCGACGCATTCGAAAAGGACGGACTAGTGTATTTGTTCGGAAGGGCCAAAGCGTCCCACGGTGAACGGTACCCCAGTGTATGCGTCAAGGCGACCAACCTCGAACGTAATTTATACTTTTTACCCCGAGAATTTAAATTGGATGACAAGGGTCAGCCTACCGACCAGGAAGTGGCCGTACTGGACGTATATCAAGAACTCCAAGCTATATTCGCCGCCTCCAGGATTGCCCGTTGGCGTTCCAAAGCGGTGACCCGAAAATACGCCTTTGAATTACCCAACGTACCGGCAGAGACTACCTATTTAAAGGTTCCCTATCCGTACCGTGAACCCCCGTTCAAGGGTCCCCTAGAGGGCCGTACGTATTCCCACGTGTTTGGAACCCACACTTCAGCCTTGGAAACCCTGATTACGAAACGACGGATGATGGGACCATGCTGGTTAAAAATTCAAGGAGTAACCCTACACGCTCCGCAGGTATCCTGGTGTCAATTAGAAGCGGTGGTGAACGATCCCAAGGGTGTCATCCCGATGGAGGACTCTGACCCGTTAAAACCTAATTGCCCACCACCCTTGACGGTCATGACGATCAATTTGAAAACTTTAGTGAGTGCCAAAAAAACCTCCAAGGAGATTATCGTCGCCAATTTACTGATTAATCGCCAAGTAAATTGCGACTCCTCGGTCGATATTCGTGAACTTCCTTCGGAACAACGCACAGTAGTACGCGCGTTACCGGGAGGTGTACTTCCCCCTGGGTTGGGCCCAGCCTTGGATAAACAAAAAGTGACGGTCACTCGGGTCCACAGCGAAAACAAGCTACTCGACTTTATCATTAGTGCCCTCAAGGAGGTTGACCCGGACATTGTGGTGAGCCATAATTTTTTCGGCCACGATCTCAGCTTACTGTTAGCCCGAATGAAGCATTGTAAAACGGGACAGTGGTCTGCTCTCGGTCGATTACGTCGTACCCTGTGGCCTAAACCGGCCCCGCGCTTTGATTCATCGTCCGCCAACGACGAACGGGCCGTAATGAGTGGTCGGGTAGTATGTGATACTTATCTCACGGCTAAAGATTTGGTGCGTTCTAAAAGTTATAGTTTAACACACTTGGCCCAGTCGGAACTACACCTTGAACGGGTGGAAATTGATTTCGAAAAGGTGCCCGCCTACTACGCCAACGCCAAGGACTTGACCACATTAATTCGGCATTGTCAGTACGACGCTTATTTAGTGGCCAGTCTGTTATACCGGTTACAGATGTTACCCTTGACTAAACAGCTCACGAACTTGGCCGGAAATTTATGGGCCCGGACCATGATGGGCGCCCGGGCCGACCGCAATGAATATCTGCTGTTGCACGAATTCCGTCTGGGTAAATATATCTGTCCAGATAAAACGTATACCAATGCCAAGTCCGGACCTGGTCGTGGTGCGGTTAAAACCAAAGCTCATCCGAATACCCACCACGAGGATGGGAGCATGGGTATAGCGACCGATGGTTTAGAGACAGAGGAGGTCACAGGGGGTGGGATGGGAGAAAGCACGGGCGTAGGTGGATCGGGAACGAGTGGGCGGCGCAAACCAGCCTATGCAGGAGGGTTGGTATTAGAACCCAAGCGTGGATTTTATGACCGCTTCGTCCTGCTGTTAGATTTCAACTCGCTGTACCCGTCAATCATCCAGGAATTCAACATTTGTTTCACCACTGTCAACCGTCAACAACAAGCGAGCGAAGATGAATTACCCGAACTACCCGATCCCGACCAAGAGCCCGGGGTCTTACCACGCCTGTTAAAGACCCTGGTGGACCGTCGCCGGCAAGTAAAACAGTTGATGAAGGCCAAGGGACTGTCGGAGTTGGAAAAAACCCAGTATAACATTCGCCAACAGGCGCTCAAACTCACCGCCAACAGTATGTACGGGTGCCTCGGGTATGCTAAATCCCGGTTTTATGCGAAACCTCTAGCGATGCTTATTACTCACAAAGGTCGGGAAATTCTACAAAGCACGGTGCAAGTGGCAGAGGCCGAACAACTCGACGTGATCTACGGGGATACCGATTCCATCATGATCCACACAAACTCGTGCGATCTAGACCAAGTTATGCAAATCGGTCGTGAGTTTAAAAAAAAGATTAACGAACGGTACCGACTACTGGAATTAGACATTGATGGTATCTTTCAACGTATGCTGTTGCTACGTAAAAAGAAGTACGCCGCATTGGTCATCAAGGATATCGGTAATACTCCATCCCGATCGCAGGGCTCGGGCACCACCCCGCGATGGCGTACCGAAGTGGAAACCAAGGGATTGGACATGGTGCGTCGGGATTGGTGTGAATTGTCCCACGATGTATCGAATTTCGTCCTGACCCAGATCCTTTCGGGGGAAGACCGTGATGAAATTATAGCGCATATTCATTCTCACTTGACCGAAATCGGTGAAGCCGTGCGTGCCGGTCGGGTATCCTTGGAAAAATATGTGATTAACAAGGGTCTCAACAAAAATCCCGGGGATTACAACGACGCTAAATCGCAACCCCATGTACAGGTAGCCCTGCGGATGCTGCGTCAGGGTCAATCGGTGGGATCGGGGGACACCGTACCATTTGTGATTGTCACCCCACAGAGTCACCAAGCTTATGTGGCGGCCCAATCCACTCCCAACGGTGGCGGGACAGTGCCTGACCACCATCCTGGTACTGGCAGTGGGTCGTATGCTGAACAGGCTTATCATCCTCGTGAAGTGGAAAATAGCAATGGGGTGCTCCAGGTGGACGGAGAATGGTACTTGAAACAACAGGTACACGCCCCCGTGGCCCGACTGTGCGAACCTATCGAAGGGACCGATAGCGGTCGTATTGCGGGTTCCCTGGGTCTCGATCCGGGGAAATTCCGCACCTTTGCTGCCAATACGAAGGATAGCATACCTGGTTCCTTTGGACCACGTACCGTAGGATCACGCATGTCCGACGAGGAAAGATTCGCCGATGTAGATCGTTGGCAAGTACGTTGTAATAATTGTCAGCAAGCGTTTGAATTTCCCGGGGTAGTGCACCTGCTCAATCTCGGGTCGACCACTTCTGGGAATGGCACAGCCGGATCTGCATCCCGGACCGTCATTGCCGGTTTCCAATGTCCCGTCCAACACTGCAGAAAAATGGTGTCCCCACCGAGTTTACAGGTACAACTGGCCTGTACTATCCGACGACATCTTCAACGGTACCATAATTACTACTTGGTGTGTGACGATGCCATGGATGCCGGACAACACCGCACCCGTAAAATGTCAGTGTACGGCAAGCGTTGTTTACACGAACACTGTAGAGGACGGATGAGTGCCGAGTATTCAGATTACGCCCTCTATACCCAGCTTCAGTATTATGCTAGTTTGTTCCAAAAGCATAAGACGCTGGCGAAGATCCAAGATAAAAGTGAACAGGAGATGATGGAACTGATTTACACCAAACACGAAAACGTATTTCGAATGCTACAAGGAGTGGTGACCAGTTATTTGGATCAGTCAGCCCGCCAATTTGTTAACCTAGAAACTTTGTTTAAGGATTTGGTGAAGATACCCTCTTAGTTTGTATGGGGAGGGTAATAATTGTGAAACGATATAATCGCTAGATGTGATCTTATAACATTTTGCAGTAAAGATTAGAATGGCGTGACTTGATCATATTGGAAATTGTGGTGGTACGAATGGCATGTAGAGTGGAAGGCTTCCACAGGCCATAGATATACGTGGTAGGTGTTAGTGATATCCATGGGGGAGGGAAGCGAGGTCAACTTATCATCGTCACAGTGGTTGATCAGTCCAGTGAATATGTGGACATCAAAAAACGAGGAAGGGACATTAGGAGTGGCCCGTGAACTATGAGCAATCACAGAGGATAAGCCGTATGTGTAAAAAAAATTTCATCTATAAAACAATTTAGAGAAAAATTGTACAATTACAATTTAATCGATAGATTTTGTGAGAGGTATATTCGAATCTGGCGAATTTTTCGCTCTATAGTCGAAAAAAAAACTATCCGCGTGAGTGATATTTTCTTCAACCTTGTGATAATTTGATGAAGCAGCAAAAATACACTAATTGCAATTTAGCCAGTGGGATTTTGTACGAGGTACGTTTAGCATCAGTGGAGTTTTTCATTCTTGGGTTGACAGGGGAATTTCCCACATGACATTGATTTCGTTGACTGTAAATACGTAGCCGTTGAGGTATTCTTACTGCTCTATATGATACGGTTTCCGTTTGTCGTACCAAGCTCTATCCCCCTGTGTATTATTTTGTGTTTGATTTTCTTTGCATTTATAGCTTACCCTCCTGCGCTTTTCCCTTGAAGCTTTACTAGGTCTACGATTAGAAACACCGCCAACCCTTCCGCTCCCCAGTCACCCTATTGAACAGCGCTGCTTCCATGGTGCCCCAAGGAAGATTAAACTTGTGGCTTCCCTTGGTAAACCCGCAAACTTGTAATTACCTCCCACGGCTAGGCTGGTCCACAATCAGCCGGAGGAATTACCAGTCCTTGGAAGCTTGGATTCCTCAGGCCAAAGCAAGACGGACCACACAACATGACCAGGTAACGTCGTCCCAACTACGATTGTTAGGGGCCACGCTGGACTCCCCTTTTACGCAAGCCTTGACGACGCCCCAGGCGGTGGTTCCGCCCAATTGGCACCTGGTTTATTTCCCAGACTATGTAACCGAAAGTCAACTCTCTTCCGACGGTTATGATGCCACGTACGCACCGCCCAGTCCCTTTGACCACCGGGTGTGGGCCGGGGGAGAATTGGAATGGAGTGCGAATAATCCACTACGGATAGGTCAGTCGGCCTCGTTGACCACGGAATGTGAAAATGTTCAAGTAAAGGAAAGCACCCGTTTAAACCAGCTGGTTCTGGTAAACTTGAAACGGTCTGTTACCAACGAAACTGGTTGGGCACTCACTGAACAACGGACCTTGGCCTACATGGCTCCGTCCACTGATCGTACCCAATCGTCCACCAGAGGGACATCGGCCCGACAATCGGATTTTAGTGAAACGGTACACCCTACGGAAATTATGTTATTTCGTTATTCTGCGCTAACATTCAATAGTCATCGAGTCCATTATGATCAACCCTATGCAACCCAAGTGGAAGGTCACCCGGGAATTTTAGTACATGGACCGTTGACGTGCACTTTACTATTGCATTTGGTAGCCAAGCAACTGGCGTCCACCAAATCATATGAGGAGTGCCTAGGCAATGGGTTCCCCTTTCACCGGTTCACCTACCGCGCGCTCAGTCCACTAGTGGCTAACCAGCCGTTCACCCTATGTGGTAAGTGGTCCTCGACTTCGGAAAAGATGTGCGAATTGTGGGTTACTAATCAACAAGACGGTCTAGCCATGGCAGGAACCCTGGAACTATATTGATCTATTTGACTGGGCCGGTTACTAGATTTATCATATATTAGAAAGGTTTCCAAGAACAATGATTTTATTATCACATAGCCAGTGAATGTAAACCATTCATCAGAACATATACCAAGGTTGTCGTTATTCTTGTTCGAGAAACCACCTGGCAATACGTTCGCTATTATCTATTAATTAAAATTAATGAGAATAATTCATGTAGTATTCATAGCTTTATTGTCCGTTATTCTAAAAATCGTTAGACAGCAGTAAGTATGAAACAGTAACGGAATAGCCCCAGAAATCTTTAAACTGAATGAAGCTAACCACAACAAGCTGAAACATTTAAGCGAGTGCAATCACCAAAAACTGACTGGTAAGAAGCCATATAAGAAAAGCCATCAGTAAACACTATTAAAAATATGTAAAAGAGAGACGGTACCCGACGAAAATCCTCGATCTGGATACGATGAACCACGGCTGGTGGAAATCAAGGGTTTGGGGTGCTGGCAGCATGACACCGGGAAGGCTCACTAGTCGTAGGTTCGGTTGGGTTTGTAGGAATTGGTCCTTGGAACTACCCGTGATTTGAGAAATCCAGTCCATGTAGTGGTAGATAAGGATGTACGTACTCACACTACCTTCTTCACCGCAAAGGAATGAATCCTCGTCGTCTAACATTCCGTAGGATGTGAGATTAACTAATATAGACTGGTTGTTGGCATTCGATTTGTACATAAGACCTCCTGAATCACCAAAACAAGAATCCCGGCCACCTTGGACTCTGAGATACACTAGGGGTCCACTGGGATCTTCATAAAAGCTGACTGCCTTTTGAGAAATAGCAACCTCGGCGACAGGGAGGTTAACAAATTGCAACGTAGCAGCCAATGTATCATCATCCACATCAATCCCTCTCTTTCCAGCCACGGTCATATTCTCATTTACTTGTATTTCGCCGGAATAGATTTTGACGATGTTGACGCTATCGGCTATATTACGTTTTTGGCTAGTCGAATAAGTGCAATATCGTTGTCCACCTTTCCCGTGGCATTATATTGCTGGTACATAAATACTTCCGCGATTTCAACCGAGTTTTTTTGGCTGGGCTCCCAAGCTACCGAAACTGACTGCCATAAGTTCATTAATATCCGGAATAACGGTTTTCCTTTTTCCTCCTCTTTTTTCTTCAGGCGGAATGGCCACACAGTGCGCCGCCGTCAAAAACCATTTGGGTGATTTTTTTTTCGACTATATAGCAATTCGGAGCAAAGATGTCCCTGTAACAAATTTAACCAAGTGTTTTGTGAGAGACCCATTCAACGCTGGCGGATTTTTCGCTATATAGTCGAAAAAAAAATCATCCATTTTTATAGCTGGCGAAACAGTGTATTTTTCGAAGAAAGATGGGCTTTAATGTGGTTAGTTGGTAAAACCGTTGATTACTTGCTAATGAGTCATTCTTTTTTCATTCCCAAACATCAGCAGAAACTCGCCCAACAGCTGATATTTCAGAATGTTTTTCGAGTGATTATTTTTCTCTATTCTAACCAAATGGATAATGTGTGAATGCCAATAATTGGGTAGTTTGTCACCAGATTGATTCAGCTTAAACTGATAATTCCCCCAAAGTTCGGGTGAGGCTTGGAAAATCCCTTTGGTCAGGTATGGCTGGTGTGAAACCCCGATCCCCAGTATTACCTCAAAAAAAAAAAAACTTTGGTATTTTCAGGACCGTTGTAGTGAAAATGGCGTGTTAAAAAAGTATCCCCTCCCAGTAAAGTACACTACTATTAATTCTTACCTCCTTTCTTTTCTCCACCTTGCTTTTCGTTCCTGGCCCTTTTTGCCCTGTAACTACTGTCCTCCGAACTTTGCTACCCCGTTTCTATCTATCACCCTGGTGATCCCCCCCCCTGAACCTTGTTTACCTTGCGCGTTACTGATCACAATGAGTTCGTCCAGATCTGTCGAGTCGTTCAATAGCACCATGAATGTGCCACTGGGACAATATGATCCCGAAATTAACAATCTGATCGAACAGGAAAAGTACCGTCAATTCTCTGGTTTGGAGCTGATCGCGTCGGAAAACTTTACCTCGCAAGCCGTTATGGAAGCCAACGGGTCTTGTCTGACCAACAAGTATTCCGAAGGTCTGCCTGGGGCCCGCTACTACGGGGGTAACGAGTTTATTGATCAAATTGAGGAGCTCTGCCGTGCCCGTGCCCTGGAAGCCTTCCACCTTAACCCCGAACAATGGGGAGTGAACGTGCAGCCCTACTCGGGAAGTACCGCCAATTTTGCAGCTCTGACCGCCATGGTCGGACCTCATGATCGTATCATGGGCCTGGATTTGCCCTCAGGTGGCCATTTGACCCACGGATACCAAACTGCCAAGAAGAAGATTTCGTCTACTTCTATCTACTTCCAGTCGATGCCCTACCAAGTAAACCCAGAAACAGGTTATATTGATTATGATCGCCTGGAGGAAAATGCCAAGCTGTTCCGTCCCAAGGTACTTATTTGCGGAGCTAGTGCGTACCCTCGTGATTTTGATTATGCCCGTTTGCGTAAGATTGCTGACCAGCACGACGCCTACTTGATGATGGATATGGCCCATATCGGTGGGTTGGTGGCCACTCGGGAAGCCTCTGATCCGTTTGAATTTTGTGACGTGGTGACCACCACTACTCACAAGACGTTGCGTGGACCCCGGGCCGGGTTGATTTTCTTCCGTCGTCAGGCCACCGAGGGACGCAACAAGGATTTGGAAAGTCGGGTTAACCAGGCAGTGTTCCCTTCGTGCCAGGGTGGTCCTCACAATAACACCATTGCCGGAATTGCTGTGGCGTTGAAGCAGGCCGCCTCGCCGGAATTTGTGGCTTATGCCAAGCAGGTCCGTGCCAATGCCCGTCGACTGGGGGAAGCGTTGGTGTCCTATGGATACACCCTCGTTACCGGTGGTACGGACAATCACCTGGTGTTGTGGAATTTGCGCCCCCAACGTTTGACCGGAAGCAAGATTGAAAAGATTTGCGAGATGGCCAACATCACGTTGAACAAGAACGCGGTACACGGGGACGTGAGCGCTGTGTCACCTGGGGGTGTCCGTTTGGGTACTTCGGCGTTAACTTCGCGTTCGTTCCGCGAGGAAGATTTTGACCGTGTAGCGGAATTTTTGCACCGTGCCGTGCAAATTGCCGCCCAGGTTCAGGAACAATGCGGCAGTCGTATGATGAAGGACTTTGTCAAGGCTTTGGACGGAAACGAGGACATTTCCGCCTTGCGTAAGGAAGTAGAGGCCTTCGCCACCACTTTTCCCATGCCCGGCTTTGATGCTAGTGGATTGAAACCTTTGGAACACTAGGCTCGTTTATTTATGGTGCGCAATGCTGCCCTCTTTCCCACTATGTCGTTTTTTTTTACTAATATGGTTCTAGCTTGTTTAGCCCTCTCTACAAGGCGTTGTCATGCCTATTTTCTGATTGGGGGTATAGTTTTCTGGAAAAATTGTTCTTTCTTTCGGAGCTGCTCTTTTATGGACTCTCGGTGTTTTTTTTTACTCTACGTTTACTTTGTAGCCTTTTTTCGATAGCTCATTCGGTTTATATTGGATGGTGATTACCTCCAGTATTGCTGTTCGCAATAATAAACAGGAATTATGATCATTTGGCCAAATTTTACCCATGTCCATCATTTGTCGCGTTGGGAAAAGCATGACGATCAACTTATTTATAGTCCCTGCCAGCTGGGCCACAGCCTGGGGGTTCCGGTAGGTTGATTTTCCGCTTAGTTTTGCAGCGTAGACGGCATGGATTTAAAAATAGAATCCGGCGGTGATTCTCGCCTTTCTTTTTTCTCCAGAGAGTGCATGGTTACAAGTAGGAGGAGGGTAAACAATATGCCGAAGATGCATGGCTTTTAGTGGCAACCAGGGAAGGGGGAGTCGATAAGTCTACTTACTATCTCATTACTGTGTGGCAAAATTAAAGTGCTTGGACGCTACATGATGTGGAGCGGCATGGACAGAAAATTAAATTAATTTGACGAGGGTAAACGAAACAGTCGAGGATTCCGCTTGACGAATCGCTTGGTAGCCCTGTATTCCATGCAGAGACAGGTTAGCAGCGCGGAAATCACTGTTAACAAGCTACTGGTTTTTATTTCTCGGTTTGGTCAACTGCATTCCCCCCCCCCTACAGTCCTTGTTTACCACCGAGGGAAAGGAAAAAGTATAGTGAATGGGGTTACGAGGATATATCCAGCGTTCAGACTGGGCAGAGTTTTGGGGCCTTACTTGTCCTTTATAAGGGGTAATAAGCAAAAGGCAGCTGATTGTAGTTAACGGGGCTTTCGATGGTGAAAATCCGAGTGATGCTGTTCAACTTTTGAGAACATCAACCCCAAAGATCACCTCAGTCATATGGTGGTCGGATATATTACGGATACACTCGGTTGCCCGGCTGTTCATACGGAATAGTCGTGGGCAAACCGTCTCCTCCCACTCTCATCACTTGTATACTGTGCCATGCAGGTGAATAATTGAGGGGGGGGGGTGCTGCATTGCGCAACCATGTTTTGCTACTCATTGTTGGTATCATTGGTGGTCACCGTTCCTTCGAGTATCTTCACCAGTATTCTCCAGCGCTGTCGTTTGAGCCCTTTGTTTCCTCAACTTTTTCTTTCTTTCTACGTTTTATATGGCAGTCACTTTGTAAAGTACCTCTCCTCTTCCTCTCCACTTTAATACTGCATTCATTATACCCAACGATACAAACTCCGACGTGACCTTGTTCCCGACCGAGTACTGTCCTATACTTGTTCCAAGTTGGCGGAGACAAGTGTTCTCCTATCGCTCTTTCTGACCTATTGGTTAGGGTTTACGCCCCCCTTTTTTTACTCGTATTGTCTACACTGTTTTTTTTTATTTATAAAAAGGAACGTGTACACTAGATAGGGTCTACCAACCCCATAGTACACTATGCTCGGCTGGGGGTATTATACATGGCTGGGAACCACGACCAGTGCATTTAACAATTGGTGGGGCCAGTTTATAGTGACGGTAGTCGTCGCGGGTGCCGCCACTGCGGCCATTTACCTCTGGACCCAACCGCGTCATTCGGATTCAGTTACCCGTGAGAACTCTACCTCGGGTAAATCAGCCGCGGTGTACAAACCCACTATATCTCTGGACCGTCCATGGGTACCATCACCGCTACGTCCGCTTTCTGAGGCCGCCTTACTTACCCAACAGTGTTCTTCACTGGTCAAACCCACGACGATGCTGTCACCCGCTTCTCCTCTTTCGAGTGCGGAACCTGTGCCAGTCAGACCCCAGGGAAAAGTAGAAGACGACCCGTTACTGTGGTTTAATTTCCACCATGACTTGGCCTATAAAACCATCGAGCGAGGTCTATCGCTAGAAAGTCAGGATGTCGATCGGGCTTTGCGCTACTATGGGGTAGGTCTGAGCGAATTACGCAAGGCGGAAGAAATCACGCTGCCACCACAACTGGCTGCCCAAGAGGACGTTGCCGATAAACGTCTCAAGGTCGAACGAGCCAGTAAAACCGTAGGGAATCGGATTCGCTACTTACTTCGCCAGGGCCTCCGCCATGGGCGAACCGGAGAACACAGGACACAGTCCGCACCGGACTCGCTTGGTAGTCCATCCCCGCGGCCAGAGTGTTCACCAACGGACTCCCCCCTCGGGAGTCCCCAATCTTCCTTTGCGCCAGCTTATCTTTTACCTTTATCTCCTTCCACCACTTCCTTTCAAGGGACGTCAAATTGTTGTCGTGAGTTGAGGTCTGTCTCACCCTTCCTTAAACCGGTCACCAGTCCCCCCTCGGCATTCCGACATTCGCATATGGGGTTCGTTTCCCACTCGTCCACTAAAACCACTCCTTCCGCTGGTTCCGCCGCACTTGATCCCACGCTACCAATCCGTTGGTCGGAAGTTTTGGGACTGGAGGTGGTTAAACATAGCCTACGGGAAAATATTGTACTCCCACTCCTCCGACCAGATTTGTTCACTGGGGTGCGTGCCCCTCCTAAAACCACCCTGTTATTCGGCCCCCGGGGGTGCGGTAAAACAATGTTAGTCCAAGCCATTGCCCACCAGTCACAGTGTCACTTTTATCACTTGTCGGCATCGGCCTTGGCTCAAGTATACAGTGATAGCTCAGATCAAACGGTACAATCCATTTTCTCTTCGGCCTATGCTGCTCCTGGGTCTTCCCTAATTTATATTGATCACATTGAAGCCCTTTTTCATGACACTCCTCTGCATCGACAGGTACGGTCCGAATTGTTGCATCAGCTTGATGGCTTAGAACACGTGGCTTGTCCCAGGGGAGCAAGCCCTACCAGTGGTTACGAAAGCCCAGGTGTGGACCAGAACATACGGGCTCCCTTATCCGCAGGTCACTCGGAAGTTCCACCCACGATCAATAAGTATATCACCGTTATTATTTCCACGGCCTACCCTGAAAAATTGGACCGAGCTTTCCTGACCCGATGTAAATTGCAACTGTACGTACCCTTACCAGACCATTTGGCCCGACGCCAACTGATCTCACGGTTAATATGTCAGCCATCCGACGATGAAAACGAACTACCGGTTTTACCGGATACGTTCACCCCATCCCAAGTGGACCATTTGGTAAGTCTGACCAGAGGTTTTTCTTGCCAGTCTATCCATCACATTGCCAAAAATGCTGCTTTGAATCCCATTCGGGAACTCGAATCTTCCGAACGTCTTCTTTCTACACCCGCCTACACTGTTCGCGCAGTGTCCTACTATGATTGGTTAGAAGTTTTGGCCGACCGCCAACCTGACCTCGACACCCATCGTTTGGAGTTTTATCAGGACTGGGACCGTATCTTTGGCACCAGGCGTGATTCAATGTGTCGTGGGAATTAGTAAAGAAGTTTAGCCGCAAAAATTCCTTTACTTCATTTCTGACTGTGGGGGAGGGAGGTATAACATATTTTTTTATACGTAATATACAGCGGTGCTGTAGCAACATTGTAGTGAATGGATATCATGTTTTGAGTGCCGTATCAGACTGAGAAAAATAGCCAAGCGGCTAAATTTACGGTACAAGTGGTGACTAGTAAAGATCCACTGGATGTAATCCTTTTCATTTTTTTAACATTGTGGCACACGGTCGTCTGGGTGGGGAGGGGGGCATACGTTAATAAATCTTAAGGTCAACCAACATAATCGACCCGATTAGCATTTGTCCTGCCTTCATCGTCTGTCAATTGTCTGTCTTTAATGAATCGAACGGGATTTCCCAATAAAATGAATAAGTAGGAGTTTTGGGTTTTAAGCTTTTATTTGTGTTACACATGAAGAAACTAAACGACAGGGCCCAACAGGGTCTATCTGGGTAGTTTTTTTTCGATTATATAGAGAAAAATCCGCCGAAATTGAATGGGTCTCTCACAAAATCCTATTGGTTAAATTGCAACCAAGGCATTTTCGCTCTCTGTTGCTATATAGACGAAAAAAAAAACTATCCATTTAACTGAATTGCCTCGAAAGTGGGATGCAATGGTTATTATGATATTTCACTTTACCAACCTCTCCCCGTCCTCTCCCACCTGAGGGATTCCTGGCCTCTTGTGGTTCTCCTGTAGCTGCAGGTTCGATCTCTCCCTCGTTTACTGTGTTGAGATACATCCTTTAGCTACAGAAGACTCCTGCTTGCATATTCTCGTAGCAAAGGGAAGTAGTCCATCTTTCGTCAGGAGGGAGTGAGCCACCCGAAGAGGTCCCTCGAGATCGCCACAATATCTTGTTGACATCTCCTACTTTGGCTATCCCACTCCCACCTATTCTGTATTTCGATCGGATAAATTTTTCCTGGGATCTATTCTTGGAAAGACAAGATGCCCTTCGTCGATGTACCGCACTATAAGCGTATAGCCTCCCCCCTCCCCCACCACCACCCACATTACTTATACAAAGAATTCTCATATATTACGGGAACGAAATCGGGAACTGGGCCGTAAAAGGAGTCACGAATTCAGATAGTAGACAGGAGATGACTGTACGAATCACCTGTCATTTCCGAAGTTAGTTAGGTACTGGGACCTCTAGCTGAAGACTGATGACGAGATGCCAAATATGTTAGATGCTTGCTTGCATCGGTTGATATTCATTGGATGTGCACACTTCCAAGTCATTATGATTAGGTTGTCACGTTACAGTAATAGTCAACAATCATAGTGACCGATTACCATGTTACGGTAGCAACCATTATCCATCCCTTAGGGACAGGTACTGTGATATGGAAGTTGCCAATATCCATTCATATATTCCTATTATTTATTACCCCCCAATGGTCCTTTATGACCTTATCTGTTGGATATTTTACGCGTCTTTATCCATTATCTTAGTAGTTTTATCTTAAAAAATATTTATTTATGTTAAATCTTGGATTGAGTATAGCCTTATATGACTTAAACAATAAACTGTAAACTGTACTTTAATGTAAACTTA
>JAOPJG010000351.1:0-27198 GCA_027478255.1 Dispira simplex | reverse complement strand
TCTGCCGTTGGCCCAGCTTCATCATGAGGTAGCTGGTCATCCTTATCGGGAGATGTAATCTTCCACTCCTGTTCCACTATTAAATGAAGTTTTTTTATATTGTGGTGGTCTTGTAACAGATTGAGTGCTAGTAGTGCGAGATGGCACCCAAATAAACAAACAATAAACAACGTATGAGAGCAGTCAACAATGTATCACTAAGAACAAGTATCTTTATTAAACATAATGGCCTATCTTAACTAGGGCACATGGCCCTTAAATAGCTTCCAGAACGAACCAAAATATGGCCTAGAAAACGATACAAACCCCAGTTACTTCAGGCTAAGTGCATTATGTGACTAGTGGATGCATTTCGTGAGGGGAGTATTTACATGTCATCATCTGTAGCTGTGCATTCAATGGAAGGGTCTCCGTCTCTATCTTCTATTACGTTGCTTGACTCTTCCCGTGGTGAATGGGGAGGGGGGGTTTCATGGGATGGGTGAGCCGGCTCCTGTTCCAGTACAATGCCAATAAATAATCGTTGGCATCACCCTAAGCCGTAGTCACGTCTATGCACTTTCATAAAATATCTTGTCACAAAAAAAGTTTTATTGTTAACAACTAATCTTACACAATGGGCCAAATGATATTTACATCCTTAAAAATACAATAGAAGAATAAACGGTAGGGTTGACACAACGACACATTTTCCCAGCTTATTCAGAGGCATGTTGCTGATACTGCAAATTTTTCGCCCAGCCCAACACACCATGTCCAATCCGCAGGGTGACCTCATCCACTGCTTGGGATATGTGTTGCTGGAATACCGGAACGGAAGGTTCCATCATTGACCAGATGATGCACGACACAGTCCACATTCCCTGGACCAGAGTGACGAGAAAGGTACTGATGCTATGTCCGCCATGAACCAGTAAAGGAAGGAAAGCCCGTTTCCACATCACCACCAAAACAACCACCAGCCGATTCTCGATCATCACAAAGGTCTGTAGAAGTTGCCTGCCATAAGGGACTGCAATGGCCAGTAAAATACAGACGTACTTCACGCCCAAAGAAAGTCGGGACAAAATCCATTGCATGTTACGGTCCAGTCTCACATCAAATGATCCTAAGCGGGCGACCCCTTGGTGTAAAAGATGACCTAGCCAAGTTAGTCCTGGGACCAGTACTTTATGCGCAATAGGATCAAGAACTCGTTGAACCACCCACAAACAACTGGACTGGTAGGTAAGCCATCCCTGAAGTACCAAGACTTGTCCCTGGTGGCACCATTGCTGCAGGGAGATCCAAATACAATGATAGCGAGAAACCCAATGTTTGACGGATTCACTCCAATGGGTCATCCACCGCCACCCTTGCAGACCATAATGGTGCAAAACCACAAACCATATCTTAGATATCTGACGCACACAGATACAGGTATACCGTAATACTCGTCCCATTGTGGAGAACAAGCGCAAAAGGGAAATTTGCACCACCCGCAGGGTAGGTATGACCCAGTGCTGGTACCCTATGCCGATCTCTACGAGTACTCGGTCCTGTACCTTGGCTAAATAATGACTGATTAGCACTGTCCCATGGAAAACGCGTTGGCCCAGTATCGCCAGTCCCATGTGGTAAATAACGTGATGAATTGCCCGAAGCAGGCATTGGCTTGTTCTGAGGAGATATGTGTAGAGACCGACTAGGTCACGTGCCAAAGTTTGTCCTACTATAAGGCTACAGTAGATCAGAATTCGCACGAGGGAAAGGATGTGGTGACCCACATACAAGAGTCCTCGGCCTAGAATCTGGCAAGCGTGCACAAGGGGCAAAATTACGTAGTGGTACAGTGCATAGCTGATACGAAAAAGTTTTTGCAGAACATATACTAGTTGATTTCGAGTATTCGCCAGGGTCCATTGACCGGCCTGCCAGGTGGTAGTACACGCCCTAGCCAGAGCGGGGAATCCTACATCGTATAACCATATTGCGGACCGTTCCACAAAATCCATGAGCCAGAGCCGTAATATTTGACCCAAACCTACCCGATATATCCAAATGGTCAGGGGTACGACAGTGTGATAAAAATAATGGGCTAAGGTATGGGCTGTAAATATAACCCCGTCCAATATCGCAAACACGACAATGCGGAACAATTCCCATAGTAGACGCCCAACTAAATACACTCCAGCGAAAGGGGCCAAGGGGATATACACCCACCAGGGTATTCGTAAAGAAGCTTGGGCTGACTGATAGTTGGACCACCTTTGGGGAGAACGACGTAGAGTATCTCGCCAGTCTAAGTGATAATCTTTGGCTAACCAAATGACAAGCAAAATGGCCAGTCCGGTCCAGAGACCGCTTGCTGAATATACGGGAACGGTTGGGTCATTTGGAATATTTGGAACGGGAAAAGTAGTAGTACGGTAGGACATAGCTACACCAAGAACAGGGTAATTGTGGTGGAAAAAAAAAGTTCAGGAAAAGCAGTAATTTTAAAATATAGAATCGAGCGTTTGTTCAACACAGACAAGCCTATTGGGCACAACTGGGTGAGAACTCACCATATACTGGCCTAATTTCACTCTGTCGAACTCCTACTTAACGTTTTATAATTCAAATGTCATTGATGTATTACACACCAGTCAGTTTTGCCAAGCTCCCAGTACACATTTTATCACATGATTACTAATGTAAATCACCTGAGTGAAACGAATCGAACGTGCAAGTTTTTTCTTTTTTTTTTCACAGGAAAAGTAAATTTGCCTCTCACCCTCCCCCCTCCAATGCAAAGAAATTTTATAGTGCATGTACAGCGAAAACAAAAATAACCACGAAAAAATAAAAATAAAAAAAAAACAGGCCATGAGAAGGATAAAAGAAGGTTCGACCAGCATAGTGCCCCTTCTTCAGGTTCTTCCAAGAGTTTTTTTTTGTGCGTGTGTGTGTGTGTGTCTGTTTCTCTCACTTTCCTGTTTCCTGTTTCCTGTTTCTTACTTTATTTTTGGACCTTTGTGTTCCTTTGCTCATTGCTGTTGTTTCTACCAGTTACATTGACTTCTACTTGTTAATCATGTCGAAACTCTTTGTTGGATCGTTGCCCTGGGCTACTACTGAACAAGACCTGGTCGACTTGTTTAGTGAAATTGGTCTTGTGGTGCAGGCCAACATCATTTGCGATCGCAATACCGGTAAGTTTACTACATCACCTTGCGAATATTACTGCCCGTAACTGATGACAAGAACAACAAGGATCATGTCATCTCGCAGTATGGGAATAATATGAGTGAGAATAAATTATTCTCCCCTTCCACCACGCTGGTGTATGTAGCTCCGTCTGCTAATACCTGTTGAAATTTGAGGAGAGCCGTGTCTTTTGTTTTCCGATAACTATAATACACTGGACGGTTCGTCTCCATTATTTAACTCACTATACCCATTGCGTTAGGTCGCAGCCGTGGTTACGGGTTCGTCAAGTTTGACAACGAAACCTCTGCCCAACAGGCTCAGCAGCAGCTAAACGGCTACGAATTGGAGGGTCGTACTATCAAGGTAGACTTTGCCACCGAGCGGGCTCCCCGTCCCGAAGGCGGTAACTACAACAACCGTCGTGGCGGTTACAACAACCAATACCCTCAGCGTGGTGGTTACAACAACCAATACTCTCAGCGCGGTGGTTACAACAACCAATACTCTCAGCGCGGTGGCTACTATGACCAGGGCGGTAACCCCGATGATGCCAATACCTGGCGTTCCAACCCTCAACAGCCCCAGGGGGAATAAACAAGACCGGCATCATCATGTGTTTTAAGGGAACTCTTTGGTCAGACCATCCTTGTTGTCATCCCTCCGTGTCTTAATTGGGTCTAGTCACTATCTTTGGACAACTTTTTATTAGCTGAATATATATGTACATGGGATCTATGTATTTGTACGAATCTATTAAAAGTTTTATTTTTTTGGATGGTAAATTTATAAGATTTTAGGACAACACCAGTGTGAGACGGATAGAATGTATCAGTGTGGGATATCGATATGGGTGATTTTTTTCAACTATATAGAGATTTGGAGCAAAAACGTACCAATAGGGTTAAGCGAGAGATCTAAATGCTGGCGGATTTTTCCCTATCGAGTGGAAAAAAAATCACCCATATGAGGTAATGTGGAACACAGGGTTAGAGATCAGGTGGGTTGGAAAAAGTCAAAAATTCTAAAGTATCCGGTACTGTGGTGGATAAGCCCAAGTCAGACAGATGTGAGTCATTCCAAAATTTGGTAAGATGACGTTGACCTGAGTCACTCAGTACCGTTACCACTGTGTGACCAGGGCCCAAGGCCAAGGCGGTGCGAACTGCGGCAACACAGTTGACCGCGGAGGAACTACCCACGAATAGCCCTTCTTTGTTGACCAAGTACCGGGCCATCCATACTGCTTCCTGGTCGGTCACACGCACCGCGTCATCTACCCAGTCGTCCGCAGCACCATTCCCACCCAAAACCTGGGCAACGTTGCGGGTAATACGGTTCATCCCAATGCCTTCCACTATGGTGTCCACCTGGTGTCGTCGACGACTGCCTTCGGCTTCTTCAGGAGTGTACATGACTTGGTGTTTGACCCGGTGAAATAATCCGGAGCCCTGGGGATCCGCCACCACCGCCCGGAGGTGAGGCACACATGTTTTGAGATAACGGGTGATACCAGCCAAGGTACCCCCAGTCCCAGCGCCCGCCACAAAGGCGTGGATGACACCCTGGGTTTGAGCATAAATCTCGGGACCGGTGTGATTGTAATGGACGCGGAAATTGGCAAGATTCTCAAACTGGTCGGCAAACAGTCCCTGACGACCGGGATGGTCCCGTCCGTAAACCTGTGCCCGTCGACGTGCCACATTCACAAAGTGTAAGGGGTTTACAATACTTACTGGTCGTACCTTTTCTACCGTGGCCTGCAGCCGTTCTAATAGGGCGTACTTTTCTTGTGCTTGGTCGTCGGGCATGACAATATGGCATTGGTAACCTTTGGCACGGGCGATCATGGCCAACGAGACCCCAGTGGAACCCACTGTTCCTTCGAATAAACACGACTGGGTATGGGGAACGAGCTTACCGGCCTGTTCGGCAGCTTCTATCATGGCCAGGGCGACCCGATCTTTGGGACTACCACCGGGATTCAGAAACTCGGCCTTGGCGTAAATCTCGCAACCAGTGGCTTCCGATAAACTGGGCAGACGTACCAATGGCGTATGCCCAATCAGGCCCACCACACCGTTGACCACCGTATTTTGAGATTGTGACGTTAGAACTTGGTCATCTCCATGTTGACCTTTACGACGACGATCATGACTGAACCTGAGCCGTTGTTCGTGTTGAGCTAGACTGTAACCTGTAGCCAAGCCTACAATCACTCCCAAGACTAACGTGTACACGGACAAATTTAGCATATTTTGTTAAGAACCAAATGCTACTTGAACAAGAATCGAAAACATCCACCCATGGCGACTGAGGTATGGAAATACGACGTAAAGGAATAAAAAATTGTCTATATAATTATAAGGCATTGGTTTTTATTATCTTTACAGAAAATTGTGGGTGGTGAGAGGGTGCACCTAAAAGGTGCTTAGTATGTGGGGTTCCAAAAATTGTGGAGTGTGTTTCTAGAATATATAAAACACACTCCAACGTAAGCGATCAAACAAATCTTGAGGCGCAGCAATAGACAAAGCTCAGTTTAACCCTTCACTGCCTTGTCCCCGCAATGACTCAAATTGTTCTCTCTGGATACAAACGTAAGGAAAAAAAACAGAAGCTGTTCGTTGAAATGCCTGTTTATATACACCAGAGCAAACGAACACGTTATATGCCTTGGGGTATTTTAGTTTATTATTATTACCTATTTTTTTTTTAAAAAAAAAAGTACCACTCAATGACAGTAGCGGTATAAAACTTCTGCGCAGCACCAATGATACGACGACAAGGAAATCAAGGACCAATCCCTGCCATGCCGCAGCAACAATGCACAAGTAAATCTTGCGCCAAGGCAGATTTGACCTGCCAAGCGAGGTCTTATTAAATAAACCCCGCAACCGTCCACCCTCTACCCCATAAACATTTTTTTACTCTTTAATAACCAAAGCGGTTCAGACCTTGTACAACGCTTCACTCGTTTTTTTATAGTTTATTCATACGTTTCAACGTCGGTGCTATTATTATATTTTTTCCACATTCTGTACGTTTGTCTGGTCGTGCTACATGGTGGGCGCACAGACTGATTACCTCCACCCATTGCGTCGAGTCTGTTTTGTTACCCTCCACGTTGTTACCCGTTTCTTATTCAACGTGCGTTGACTCATCTTCATGTCTGCTTTAGAAGAGGACCCCTCTCCCTGGCGCCAGCCCCCACCCCCGCCAGTGTGTCGTTTCTTGGCCATACGTACCCGTTTAACCCCCTTTCGCTAGCCATTGTCAACTACTCCGGTCGACAACCTTGTCCTTCATAGACATACCGTTCCTTACTTTGTATTTATTTTTCTCGTCCTTGCAGCCCTCCCCTAGATTTCTCTTGGTAACCGGGGTGCTTGGCGACCGTGGTAGCGCAGTTGCGTTGCCATATAGTACCCTCTAACCCTCACATTGTCCTGATATTGTTAGATACTCACCATGCATAACCACGACCATCTCTCCTGGATCCAATCCCCTGCCGAATCCCTTAGCCCTGCCTTTTACTTTGATGGCAGCGATACCGAATCCCAATCCCGCGATATGACTGAGGACGGTGCTGCTGACAAATTTGCCTATTTCTGGCCGACCCCAAGATCGGCTCCGCAGTCCGCCGGCAAACACTCTACTGATTCACACTATTTCTCTTCGCCGTCTTCGAGTATACCGCTTTTCCGCTTTAATTCGGATCTTTCCGAGTCCAACGCCAGTAACGGTTGGTCTGATATGGTCGACCCCGCGACTACACTGCATTCCGACGACGACTCCGCCGCTTGGCAGCCTTGTGCCTTGTGCGCTCTCCCTTCTCACATTTGTATGTGCCAAACCGACGATGCGGGGTCCGACTCGGAGCCATCCTCCCAGTTTTCCTATGCGCCTAGTCCAATCGATTTTGATCCCGACGTGATGACCTGCTACGGCTGCCGCTACGCACTCCACCAGTGCATCTGCTCCATTACGTGATCGCATTATTTGCTGTGTACCAATAACACTGGGCTCGTTTATTTTTGTATAAGGCTTATTTATGTTTTTTTATTTATTTATTATTATGATTTATTGAGGGTGTATGACTAGTTGGGTTGGTTACACCCAAGGCTTGTTTCTTTTATGTGTTTGACTGACTAATCTCCTGTTCATGCGAGTCCCAGTTGACCCATTTTCTCTGATTTCTGGTAGTTCAAATGGTGATTTTTATATATAAATGCATATAGCCGTTCAATCTTTAACCATTCCGAACAAATAAATAAACCAGTATAAAATTTATATATATATATATATAAACCAATGCAGGGATATCAATCAGTTCCACTCTCACCCAAAACATAATAATAATAATAGTAAAAAAGGCAAAAACAAGATACGATAATGGTAATAATAAGTATCAGTGGGTCGGCAAATGCTGGAAAAAAACACACACATACACACAATCCTTTCGTTTTGTATCGCCCTACTTAGTTTTGCAATTCACGCACGGTAAAGAGTTTGGCAAAGGTAGGACCGCCAAACTGGTTGAGCTGTTTGCAGTAGTTTTCCACTTTACCGGTGGCTACCAAATGGTTGAGGCGAGATGGTTCTTTGGGAAGAGGAAACATGGCGGCCACTTGGGCCTCGCTTTCCTCGGGCAACGGTTCCTGACCACTGGCGGTACGGGCGGCGTTTTCCAACCGACGGCGCTGCTGGTATTGTTGGATCTTTTGCTGTTCCCGGGTCATTGAGCGTTGCCAGTGCTGATATTGCTGACGGGTGCTATTAAAACGGTCCAAACTGTCGAGCAAGACCTCAATGTTCATTTCCAAACAAGGGTCCAAACAGAGATCCAAGGAATTGGCCAGAGGTGAGGGAACGGTCATTGCTTCTTCGAGGGAGGCGACAGGGGCGTTTTGTTCGTTGAGTTCGTACATGAGCACATTGAGAAGCGACGTGTTGTGAATTACCAGAGGAATTTCTTCCAGGATATTGGAGTGGGACAAACCAGCCACCGAAAAATTTTGCGCCGTGAATTCGCCCTTTTTGTAAATATCCATAAAGGCCGGGGCTAACCGGAAGGCACGTAGGGCCACGTTACCCCGAGTGGAGCGCGAGAGATCATAGGCCAACAGGACGCTCTTTTTCAGATTCTTTTGGTAGTTGTACTGCATCTCCAAGATCGAGTGGTCCAGTACCGTATTAAAGTGCACCGATTGGTACCAACCCACTGCGTTGTTGTCGGTGTTTACTTCCCGTAGACACTGCATCATGTCCATCTGGTATTGGGTGCTGTCCTCGGAATCGCCTGACGGGACTGGGTAGCAGTTGGTAATTTCCAGGGTAGTTTCCACGTCCAACCCCAACAGTTGTCCAGTAGCCACGTCGGGGGATGCTTCACGGCTGTGTTTGATGATCTTCATCACCACTAGGGCTTCCACCTGAACCAGATTCACCGGGTTGTTACCCTCGATATCTAGGGCCGCCGCTACGGAGGCCGACACCGTGGTGTTGTCGCTAGTCAATAGCGCTGAGGCAGCAGTTTTGCTCATGGTGGACAATGTTAAAAAAACCAAGGTTATGTATCCGAACAAGCGTAATAGTAACAGGATGGATAATACAACCAAGTAAGTGAAGGGCGAGTGAAGTGTACACAACCGTAAAGAGTGGAAGAGATCGATCTAAACTACTACGTAAACGATAGATGCCCAAAAAAAACACATACATGCACACACACAAGTCAGATGGGCAAATAACAAAAAAAAAATATTACACTGAATTTTGTGAGTTTCGGCAAGAGAGGGAGTACGACCAATGCTGAAAGAAACGGGTAGCATGGGAAAAGTGGTGGGGGGAATATGGCTATCCTAGGGAGACCACTTGGGGGATTTTTTTTGACTATATAGAGGTTTGGAGCAAAAATGTACCAACTAAAATTTAACCAATAGAGTTTAGTGAGAGACCTACTCAATGCTGGCGGATTTTTCTCTGTGTAGTTGAAAAAAACTACCCACTTGTATTTTTTTTTTAGACATTATGATTCTGAGTCAGATGGATGATAGTTATTGTCATGTGATCTCATGTGTAATTATTATCACATGATACTTACCCAGCTATTTTTTTTACTTCCCAATTTCTACAAGCCATAAGCACGTTCACATCCTCACATTACTCAACTTTCACTTGAATGGAGGCGACAAGAACATACGGATAGTTTTTTTTTCGACTATATAGCGAAAAATCTGCCAAAGTTGAATGGGTTTCTCACGAAACACTATTGGTTCAATTTTTTAACTGGTATATTTCTGCTCCAAATTGCTATATAGGCCAAAAAAATCCCCCATAAAGCTTTCATAGTAAAAACAACCCAAGAAAAATAAAGAACCAAATTATAAATGATCATTAAAAAATTACCCATACCAACAGCTTGCACAGGAAGGGAAATTTCGGCCTGATCGGCGTGCCCTATTTATGTGTTCCACATGTCCATTAATTTAGGAATGACGTAATTATGTCATCATCGTACATCAGACCCAGGATTCCTCATCCTCCTCACCCTATTTCACCTATTGCCAGCCACCGTTCATGATACATATCACAATTCTAGTGGTCCAGCCCGGCTATTAATATTTGTGTGTGCGTGTGAGGGGGGTTGATACCCTCACACAATCACTCCTGGAGGATAAGTCATTTGACTGGTGGCAAAAAAAAGAGAAAAAGTAAAAGAACCCATCCTGTCACGAACGTCACATCTTGTCTGTGTATATATTATTCAGTAAGGCGTTGTTTCTTTCCTCACCCCCCTTCACTTCACATATAAACTAAGAACCCACTACTACCCAACATTGTCGTTTTTTTCCACTGAGCAGGACAAGTGACAGCACTTTGGGACTGTGTCTTCGTTTCCCTTTTTCCTTTTTTATTCTCCTTTATTAACACATACTGTACATCGTTACATGTATATTTATATACCCGGATTAGTTCCCCCCCACTTGTGTGTGTGTGTGTCCAATATCAGTTTCCTCTCTCTCTTTCCTTTTTTTTTTAAAAAAAAGCTCTAACTCTCACAACTCACTTCCCTTCTCTCTTCCTTTGCCGTCTCACTCACTCTCATTATTTTGCCTTCTACATTCGTGTTTAGAAACATGTCCACCCCAAGGGCCAACCCTCCGAACCCCCCCATCACCATTACCACCGACATGATGCCACGACCACAGACACAACAATCGGCACCTTCACTAACCCAGTCTGCTACTATAGGTAATAATAACCACCAGGCGGACAATGAGGATGAGCTCGATGCGAACAACATCATCAATATGGACACGTTCGAACAGCTGTTGGAAATGGACGACGGCGACACTTTTGAGTTTATCAAGTCGCTAGTGGATACGTTCCATGACCAGGCCATGTCCACCTTTGCCGACATGGATACCAAACTCAAGGCCAAAGACCTGGAGACCTTGTCCCGTCTGGGCCACTTTCTTAAAGGCAGTTCCGCCTCGGTGGGCCTGCTCAAAGTGCCTATAACGTGTGGCCATATCCAAAATTACGGGCAGCTCAAGGATGAAAAGGGCGAACAGAATCTCACCCCCGACCAAGCCCTAACCCTGGTGACCGACGCCATGTACCAACTCAAGCGGGAATACGCCGAAGCTGACCGGTTTTTCAAGGAATTCTTCCAACCGTCACTCGAAGACGACAACGACCTGCTCAACTCGCTATAATGTATTTTTGCTGTGTTCATGAGATGATCAACAGTGGATCATTATCAACCCCTCACGTTGTACACTCAATGACGTCGTCTACAGTGGTATACCTACTCCATTTTCACTAATTCACTCCTTTCTCCCAGCGCGTATTGTTGATCTTGTGGTGACGGGATGTTGGTAAATTTTAAATTCGACAAAATGTAGTCTTGGGAAGGAATTTCATCATTCCTTTTATATTTATTTATTTACACTTTGTCATTTTCCTTCATTTCCCTATTTTATTCTACACTAGTGTACGCTATAGATTTTATACATTTCTTTTCATTTTGGAAACCCCCCCCCCTCCCCCCGTGAAATCAATCAGTAAACATGGATCCCAAGATATTGTATTGATCAATCCAGCTTAAACTACATTCAATTGTACATGCTTAGGTTATGATCAGCATCACACGTAAATGACTCCAAACTAAAAGTGGACTCTAGATGAAAGCTGGTCAACGGAGTAAAACCAAAAAAAAAACAAGCGTAAACACCCTTCTCCTTTGCGTCTAAACAGCTGGATACCATTCTTTTTATACTAGACGTATTTCTTTTTCTCACATTCATCTACTTTGGCCTGTATTTTATTTTATTTTTCAAGTTTACCCATTGACCCCTCATGGCATCGCCTCCCCCACAAAGGCGGAACCCTTCCTACTTGTCTCTAACCCTCACATTTTTACATAACTCCACAACCAATCTATTGGCGAGTAATGGTGCATCCGAATTCCTACTCCGCTGCTACTTTGCCCCCAACTGCCCAACCACTGGCATATTTGCAAACCCTCGCTACTGCACAGGATGCATTGGCCTCGCAATACCCGCTCTACCAAGGTACTAACCGCATTGGGCGATGTCCCAATCGTTGCGACGTGGTGATACCACATATCAGTATTGACCAACGTCACGCCAGCATCGAAATATCGCACGGTGAACATTTTATCGAGGACCACCAATCCATCACCGGTACCTTTCTAGGCCCTGGACAATTACAGTTACGACCGTCTCCCCGACTGTACCAACTGCTTCACCAAAAGTTTCTCCGTTTGGGCGCGGTGTGCTTTACCTATTTCATACCAGACGTGTCCCCCGAAACCACTCAGGATACCCAGCCCCTGGTCCAAATTGGGGATACTCGCCAACTTGTTTCCCCTCCCCGTCCGGAAAAGCCTGTATTTGCAGAAACTCTCTGTTCCCAACCTTCTCCTGGCTTCGAGCTCCCTCCGACTCAACTGGTGGCCCCCTATGCCACTTTCCAAACCCCTTCCCGATGTCGGTTATCTGAACTACAGGTCTCCACTCACTACAGCAAGGCACTGCCGATGTTTTTTGACATGTCCCCACGCCAACCATCCACCTCTCCCGAGTCGGATACCCAATCAATTTCTCACAATTGCCGTTCCGTCACCTCTGCGACCACGGATCCTAGTCCGCCCTTACCGGCCACTCTCATTAACCCCCACCACGATGACGAAGATATGTTGGAGGGCAGTCTAACGCCACCCGTTTACTTTGCTTCGTTGACCGCTCACGCTCTTTCTTCTACTCAAGGCAATGTTGATCCCACCCAGTTGTTTTCCTCCCCCAGGGACGAGATACCTACTATGGTTTCTTCTCCAGAGGACAGTGTACCACCTACTCAGCTCACCACTATGCCTCCAATCCTCACAGGTTCAACCCCAGGTGTTGGATCTGGTGAAGATTATGACCCTACTCAACTCATTGCTAATCACCCTATCCTGACGCCTACTTTTTCCATCCATAATACAATTCACCAAAATTCACCGGGACTTCCAGAACCAGAGCATTTGTGTACCAACCCTTTATCGTCATCCTCCCTGGGGCCCAATCAGTCCACGCCCATGACTCTCCCAGAAGACACTATTCACACTCAACCCCAACCAAGTGACATAGAAACATCTTCACTCTCGTCATTGAGTTCGTCCGATGTCGATCCGGATAATGGCCGCAAAATTTTGACTGGCCCTCAACTAGAATACCACCGATCAGTCTCCATCACTGATAATGTACATTTTCGACGGGCCCTCCAGGCTAGTAATTCCAACCCGACGGTATCCCGTCCCAAGTCTCCTAATGAGCAAGCAACCGGGCAGTCAGATCGCTCGTTACCCAAACCATCCACGCCCGTTACCAAACGATTTCGTCCCACTTCCCGGCGCCAAAAACGGGCCTGGGCAAAAGAATCGGATGATGAAGAATTCAATTCCTCGTCACTAGGTAGACCACGTTACCCTACATCGGCAATCTCCCGGCCTTTATGCGCTTCCGCGCCTCCTAAACCCGGGTGGGCGCAGTCCAGCCAACTGTCAGACTCTGAAGTGGAAGATATTTCCGAAGCAAGTCCTGAAAACGACCATCCCTTGGTACCACTGGGCGCTGTCCGGTCAGAACCCAAAAAATCGACAATTTCCTACTTTTCTTTACGCCCCGCCGTGCGTCACCGAGCCAAAGCCCATAAGCAACATATATCCAATACTCGTAGTAAATCCCCCAAGAAACCCTCCCTACGCCGACTGGCCAGCGAAGAATTTCACTCTACGCTTGCAGTATCCACCCCTACTCCGACCACTCGGGTGTCCAAGGCTACCAAGAAAAGGCGGCCCCCATTACCTCCTTTGGCGCACCCTAACGCTACGGAGCAGGAAACTCCCATCCCAGCGGGGGTGGCTCCAACTACCCTCTCATCGCAACGCCGCATCACCAGAGCTCGCCGTTCCCAGCGTCGTACCAGTGGTGAAAACGAGTGGCCATATCCTTCACGGTCGGCTTCCGTGGAATTAGGGGATAAGGCATCATCTCCTGGTACTCTTCCTGGTGCTGATCTAGGCTGGCCGTTGGACAACAAGCGATTAGTACCCAGTGATTCTCTAAACCTTACTGATCAGTCAGGCATTACCACAAGGATAAATATAATCCAACCACCTGACCCATTGCCCTTGGCCGCCGGTGAACCAGTCCCCGTGGTAATGTTTACCGGTGTTTCTGATACATCCGAATTAGCCGAGGTAAGTTCAACTGCTGGTCTATTACTCGTTTACCTTGTTCTTGAATAATTGTTCTACCATACGTTCCCGGTTCGTACGCTACTAGCGTATACATTTTTCACTAAATACAAATATTAACGCCTTCCTTTTTTCCTCCGAATTGTTGGTTGAATTTCGATGGTCTACTGCTGGTGTTATCCACTGCACCTATTTTCATGCAGATTGTGTTACGATTGGGCGGTAAAATCACCGAAAAATGGCAGGACTGTACTCACTTGGTAACCGATCATATACGTCGCACCGTCAAATTCATATGCGCTCTAGCATCGGGGCGTACCTTGGTGACTTTGGATTGGTTACGGGCCAGTGATCATAGAGACACCTTCCTGGACTCCACCGGATTCCGATTAATGAACCCAGTATTAGCCAAAGAACTTCCTACCACATTGGAATCTCCACAGCCATTGTTTCTTGGTTACCGTATCTATGTTACCCCCCGGGTGTGTAGACCCACCCGACAGGATGCCCACCAAATAATTACTGCGGCGGGAGGAGAACCATTACGATCAGTACCTAGTCGTCGTATGATAAGCCTGCAGCAAGAGGAAGATAAAAAAGTACACCATTCCATAGTGGTTATTGGGTGTCCTGAAGACCTAGCATTGTGTCAGCGTTTGCACAATCTTGGATGTTCAGTGCAGACCACTGAATTCCTACTTACCGCGATCCTAGAGTATCATGTCGATTTACAAAGTCATGCCCTTCCACTGGCGAACTCATCATCTTCCAAAACCTCCATCAACAGTTCAAAGGGTTCTGCCGAGAACGGCTCACCATAGTAGGGGTTGAACATATTTTACTTTCACTTAATAGGAATATCCGGATATTAATAGCAGGCCATAACAACACAATACTTAACCCTATCTTAAATGAGAAAACACTGGTGGTATTTAAGTTCCTCTTTAAAATATCACCATTATATTGTGTTAGGATTTGGGTAAACTAGACCTTTAATAAACTAAGGACAAACGCTAAATTGTGGGTAAACATTAAACTATGCACTATGGCAAGTATATGATAATGTAGATAAACGATATAAACTATAAACTAGATACTAAACGAGAGAGAGCCAGGGTCAAATGAATGAATAATCAGTGTGTGAGTTTTATACCAGCGAACGATCTGAGACTGGGTCTTAGTCACGTGATATATGCTGAGGAAGGAGACGGGGAAACACCAAATATTAACATGTTGTATTCCTTCTGGCAAAATGTTGTATAATTTAAAAGCCATAATCTGGCACTTTGTATCACAATGAAATTTCGAATCGAAATAAACGAGTACGCCTTGATATTACAGTGGGAATAAATTTCACTATTCTTTTACTGCTCATATAATTTTTAATCGAGTATAAAAGAAAAGTATGTAGAAACAGTGGCTTTAAAAGAAACGTAAGTAAATGTCATAATAGTGTTATAAAATAAAAGAAACAATAATCATCCAAGCGCTATGAAAGGCTAAACATCCTCCTCTCCATTGGCTGTTATACTTGAAGCTTTTACATACTTTAGGATTCTTACTTTTGTCCCTCCGCTGAAGCATCTTCGGGCTTTTCCTCGGTGGTAAAAGCAAACAAGTTGGACAATTCACCTCGAACTAAAGCCACCAAGATGACCGACAAACTACAAGCCGGTGACAGGTACAAGAGCGCGGGCTGGGCAGCCTGGAAGAAGTGCATCACGGCCATGGTAGTGACCAGTCCTAAAAAGTAGGCCGTAAAACACGCGGTAAAGTAAGGCTTGGGGAACGAAGCGTGGCGGAGGGCACGGGGAACTACGGGCTTTACTCCCGGGTAACCCTGGGAGGCCAAAAATTGGGCACGGTCAAAGGCTAGACTCAGGGCAACAAACACCCCCGGGACCACAATGTCCCCTAAACCCAACATCGCCATCTTGTAAGGTTCATCGGGTTGCAAAGTCAGCAAATTGCGCGGCCACAACACCTTGATGGGACCGTCGAACTTGGTGGCCACCGACACCATGACGTCGGTACCAAACACCCAAAATATATCGTATACAAACAAACCCATCAGCATGATGATACCGGTTTTAAACGAGTCCAGGCGGATCAATTGGATGGCACTCAAGGAAAAGGCAATCCCGAACAGGTTGGAGGCAATCCAGTTCTTGGTGAGCACGTAGTAGCCCGTCACCCCGATGGCAACAACAGCCATGGACAGGTGGAGGTCGGTGAATTTGAGATGGGCCAGACTCTTGGCCCGTTTGGTGACCTGAAGGTGATAACGGGGCAGGCGAATACCCGTGATACCGCGCACGATGCTGGCAAAGAACTTGGTAAGGGCAGGAACACCGATAATAGAAAAGTAGCCCGTCAAAAGGTAAGTAATGTACTCCTTGTTGAGGTACTTGAAGACCATGTAGAGCGAAAAGAGCACCCCTGAACCATATACTGGGAACATGTACGCATCTTCGGATGACACCACTTCGCTTTCGTCCTCACTTTCATCGTCCGACGAATCCGACACGGCACCTTCGTCTTTTTCCTTCTTCTTCTTGTCCTTGGGACTTGTAAGACGAGTTAAGGCACCGTACGCGCCAAAATAGATGGGTCCCAAGGCCATGGTAATCAGGGCGGCGTAGGTCAACCCCAGACCGGCATCAAGAGTGGTAGCTTCAGCCATGCTTGGCTCGACTGACTGAACAGAAATGGTAGGGGTTTCTTCTTGACTGGGAACAGGCAAAAGGAAATAAAAGGTAAGAAATACTAGGAATATACAGGCATAAGCGAGAAATGATGAAGTAGTTTAGTCAGGAAAGAGAGGCTATATGGGCGGGGCTTATAAGTAGAGGTAGACTTTGCTTTTAGTTTTACAGTATATACATTTCCTCCCTTTTCCTTAGGAGTGATCAGTGGGTCCCGCGCCACAGTAGCAAAGAGAGTGTATCAATGTAAAAAAAAGGCCCATTGGTGGTGGTAGGACTGTCCCTGGGTAAGATTGATTGGCCCTAGGGCTCCACTTCAAGTGATACCAACATGCTTCGTAACTCCTCCCCCCCCTCACCCACACTCTCCAAAAGGGACCTTCACGGCAATCCCTCTGGTATTGGGCAATAGTGAAAGGAAGGAGCAACGTTCCCCTTCCCCCTTCTCTTTTCATCCAGTGTTTGGTATATCCGTTGGTTAGGATTATCCAAACGATCATTTGGGTGATATTTTTTCGACTATATAGAGATTCGGAGGAAAAAATGTACCAACCACAACGTAACCAATAGGATTTTGTAAGAGACCCATTCAACTTCGGCGGATTTATCTCTATATAGTCGAAAAAATATCACTCATTTGGTATATGATAGTGTATGCAATTGTATCCTTTCTGAGGTTTACGTAAAATAAGTAATTAAAGTCGAATCAACAAAAGCAAAAAAAGAGAAAAATTCACACAGAGAGTATCTAGACATAATCCTTTCGAACGACAACCACTTACTCCGCTTGGTTTATGGACGGGGCTTGACTACCATTTGGTTGGTATGCTTACGAGTACGACCTCCCTTGGCGGGTTTGCCCCAGGGTGATACCGGTTGGACATTACTCTTAGACTTGCCCCGACCACCTCCGTGGGGATGGTCCCGACGGTTCATGGCCACACCTCGTACGGAAGGACGCCACCCCAAGTTACGTCGGGTTCCCGCCTTACCCAGCTGACGATTCTTATGGTTGATGTTGGAAACTACCCCGATGGTGGCACACGCACTCACGGGGATCTTGCGGATTTCTCCCGACGATAGTCGCAGCTGGGCGTGACCCATGAGACCCGTGGAAAGGATCTGAGCAAATGTACCCGCGGCACGACACAGTTGGGCCCGTCCGTTGGGTCGCAACCCCACGCAATGGACAATAGTACCAACGGGAATCATACTCAACAAGAGACAGTTACCCACGTCGATATTAACCGACCGTGTAATCTCTTCACCGGTTTTTTGATCCACTTGTTTGGAGGGGTCCTGTTTACGGAAAGAGTGGACTGTCATTCCTGGTTCCAGCTTATCAGGTGCTACAATGTAGGACAACTTCCCGGTTTCCTTGTGTTTCAAAAGAGCGATATGAGCCGAACGACCGGGGTCATACTCGAGTCGCACCACATGTTGAGCACCCCCTTCCACACGGTGGAAATCCACAACTCGAATACGACGCTTATGACCACCTCCACGGTGCCGAACTGTGATTCGGCCCAAATTGTTACGTCCACCTTTGCGACGTTTGGGGATCGTAAGTGCCTTGATCGGTCCCTTTTTCCATAGGTGATCCCGGAGAGGCATCCGACGGTGACGCAAACCTGGTGTAATAGGCTTGTACGTTTTGAATAGAGCGTCCCTCCGTACCACCGCCATTCCACGACTGGGTTGCCAAGAGGGGATCACTTTCGTTGCGTTCGGCATGGCCTTCCCACTCTGGGTAAACACGCCCGCCATGTTTATAACCGATCGACTAGTGACGAGGCGCGAACGCACCAGCTCAGAACCTAGAGATCGCCCAAATGGGGCGATTAGACCCAAGCGAAACAACATGGGAGAAGGGGGTACACGAATTGATTCCGTTGATTGTTTGCTCTGGTCTAGTTTATATACGTAAAAAATAGAAAGAAAAAACTGCTATTAGGATACAAACATGAATAAGAATAGCACACCAAAGGCTGTTGCTCTGCCAAACACCCTCGACATAATACCAGATCCAATTCTGAAGTTAGGTAAATTGATAGGCCACTCAGTAAGCGAATTAGTATAGAGGTTAGTCGCAGAATTCACCATAAAATGGTGAATGGAAAGTGGGGGGGGGGCAGTAAAGTCACATGACTAATCTTAGAGAACCCTTCTCACTCCCGCACAGCAGCCAACGAAAACTTGGAAATGGTTAGGTGGTTCAATGCTAGCACCGGAAAAAAGAATTCTGGACTATAGTAGTTATCCCCACGGATGAGCAAAGGGACTATGGCTATACTCTCTGTTCTTTCAAATTCGCTTTCGGGTTACGTACGTGCTTACACCATGAAGCTGATTGGTAAGTAGAGAGAGAGACCATATATTGTATGGTTAGAAAACCTTTATCCATTTGGTCTCCAAAGTCTTGGAAGAAATGGTGACAATGACTTCACTATGATAAAACCTCCTTTTTTGTCTAACGCTTTCGGGTATGAAACCTCCCACCTGTTGCATATGACTGATTTCTTGAACAATAGAAATTGGCGTTAATTTAACCGACCCCGTATTTCGCGGGGTATACCGGGACAAACAGGCCCATCCTGACGACCTAGACCAGGTGCTGGAACGTGCGCGCAAAGTAGGAGTCCATAAAATGATTGTAACGGGTGGGTCCCTATCAGAAAGTCGTGAGGCCTTGGAACTGGTCAGTCGGTACGGTAAGTGCTCGGCTTGCCCTGGAGGGCTCTGTATCATACCGGAAAACAATGGCTAGTGACCACTTTGTCCAAAACCAAGCGACTAACGTTTATTCATAACCCTTACGGATTCGGTATACTATTTCTCACGCTTAGATTCACTGTTGTATGCTACGGTGGGCTGCCACCCCACGCGTTGCTTGGAATTTACCCAAGGGAATGATCCCGAGGGTTACTACAACCAGCTTCTTAGCCTCGCACGGTCGCACGAATACCAGGGTCGGGTAGTGGCCATTGGAGAATGTGGTTTGGATTACGACCGTATCCAGTTTTGCCCCAAGAAGGTACAACTCGAGTATTTTATAAAACAACTGGACTTGGCCGAAACCACCGGTCTCCCCATGTTTCTTCACAACCGCAACACGGGCAACGACTTTATAGATATCATACGTCAACACCGGCATCGCATCCGCGGGGGTGTCGTGCACAGCTTTACAGGCTCCCTCGAAGAAGCCCTGGCCCTGGTAGACCTAGACCTCTACATTGGTATCAACGGCTGTTCCTTGAAAACCGAAGAAAATATACGCGTCATGAAAGCCATTCCGTGCGACAAATTGATGATCGAAACTGGTAAGTAGCAGCTGCAACATTTTTCTCCCCCTCCCCATTCATTCCCATCAATAAGTTTATATCATTTTATTAATTTACTTTTGATTGATTTTTTCGACACCATTAATCTCTAAACCTGTCGATATCGTGGTCTGGATGATTAGACGCCCCATGGTGTGATATCCGCCCCACCCACGCCAGTTTCCCTTATCTCAACCAGGCGCGGTCACCGAGTTCGTCTAACTTTGTGTATCACACCTTTGAGAGTAAGAAAAAAGAGCGCTTTGTTCCGGGATCATTGGTCAAGGGTCGTAATGAGCCTTGTAACATCCAAGACGTACTATTGGTAATGGCTGCCGTCCGGGAAACTTCCCCAACCGACCTTGCCCTCACATTATACGAAAATACCTGCCGATTATTTTTCCCGACTGAAGCTGCCGAAGCTCAGAGATTCTAGACGCGTCCTGACTTGATACAGGGCTATGAATTTGGCGTTTTTAGTGGTATGGAGTTTTTTTTCGGTATGTGGTTTAATTATAAAAAGTCGGTACAAGTACGGGAAAAAACAATTACGTAATGATAAATGTGATGCAAGTTATAATTATAGCCCAATTCAAATAATGGAAATAACAATATATGCCCTAATTTAAGGGAGGGGGGGTTGGGTATGATAGCTTTGGATATTATCATGTAAACTCATCGACCTTTACTGTAGCCGTTTTAGCAACATATCGACCTGACTTGATAGTTTCAACTGACCTCGTTTATTCTTTTGGGTCATTGCGCGATGTACCTGTTTCCGCTGTTTGTAGTACTGGGTCCGTTTCTCCATCTCCTGGGCTCGTGCTTTTTCTCGTTCCTCACGGGCAATCTCCCGTTGTCGCTTTTCCTCGGCACGCTCAGCAAGGGCACGCTGGAAAGGGTTAGGTTTACGGAAAGAATGAGTGTCGGACACTGGGGTCCTCCTGGCGGTATGCTCTGTATTGGCTTTAGAATTCTCCTCGTCCTTGGCCGGGTGGGATAACAAATCACCTGTAGTGGGATCCATACCTTTCGAAAAGATTTCCCGAATATAATCGGGAGTATCGTCCGTCGACTCGGGCACAACCTTGTTGAAAAACTCCTTCTTCACCTGCGCATTATGGATAAGACGTTGTTTTCGTGTCTTGGTGTGCACGCTATACTTGTTGAGTCCTGTGTTCGGAAATTTCTGGGTCGCTGTTTCACGTTGGCGTTTGCGGTATGCCGATCGCGTAAGTTGGGGTTTACCTGATTTCCCAGGGTTAGTTTTCGTGGTTGTCTGCCTCATATTGAATAGCGGGGGATTGGGAAAGTTAGCGTAAAAATATTGACTGAAGTTACAAGAACTATGTTCTTTTTTTAAGTACACGTTAAATTTATATGGATGTATGTGCTATGAATTATGGTATAAAATGAGTAAAGGTTTACAATGCGGGAATGAAGACTGGAATAAAAAGTTACTCTTTTTGGCATTTTACAACGTTCTGTTCAAGCAAAAAAAAAAGAATGGCTACACGTGATGATAACCACCACTTCTCTAGTCTACCCCTAGTGATGGCCTTAACTATCTTATCAAAACGGGGACTGTGTGCTAACATTACTTTTGACCTCTATTCTTTTTTTAAAAAATTGCCTATCGTACACTGTTATCTTAAACTACAACTGCATTATCTTTTTTATCTCTAATTTCCCGACAGGTGGGTGGTTTTTTTTCGACTATATAGAGATTCGGAGGAAAAAATATACCAACTAAAATTTAACCAATAGGGTTTAGTGAGAGACCCACTCAATGCTGGTGGATTTTTCTTTATATAGTCGAAAAAAACTACCCAGGTAGTGTTATTCATTCCTCCTGTCCTCAGAAATAATCGAAAGTGTAGTTCTTTTTGGGGGAACCCTTAGAAGGAATATCCGCTAGGGTTTTGATCTGGAACTGATGCTACTGAATAAAATGAGCAAAACTAAGCACATATATACAAGAATACACGATTACATGAAGAACAAGCAAAAGTGGAGACTCGACCAAAAGAAAGATTCCCCGTACAGTCACCGGCCCATTCAATAATTACAGGATGCTCCAGGGTAATGTGCTGCGATCGGTAGATTACGTTTTCCGAGAGGGGTTTGAGCAGTGTATCTAGGGATGGGTTTAGTCTTTGAGAGATGAAGTTATTACCCTGGTTCGCTTTATTCGTTACAAGGAATAACTGTGTATCATTGGAAATAAGTGAAACTGTTACTTATACTATGAAGATCATCAGATATCTTTATTTGCCATTTTCGTCACTGTAAACGTCGCTGAGCTGTACATCCAAGGAAAAGGTTAGTGTGTCTATTAAAAATAAACACTTTCTATTGAACCTAAACCTATTTTCTATTGCCAGTTTTCTTCTACCCACTATGTATCTTTTCCCTACACAGTCGCCATTCCGTTCTTAGCAGTCTGAACCGATTTTGGACTGAATATTGCCCAATCGAATCCCCACTGAAATGAGAGTCAAAGGTGTATACTTTATTTGTCTTGGCCTCATAGTGTGTCCACCTGTCCGTTTTTCCTTCTCATAGAGATTTATCCACTCTCCTCATTTTTGAAGATTTTACGAATTTTCCCATTCTTTGGGTCCATTGACAACTGCGAAAATATTTTCTCATGAATGACAATCCACTGTGCTATAGATACCGAAATAATTCACGAGGACTGACCCCAAAGTATTCGACCAAAACATCATTGGTTCTCCGTTTTTCAAGCAAGGACCATGGTCAATGCAAAAAAAAAAGTGTATGTAACAACTGGTATGTTTGGTTAGGGTTCGTAGTGATTCCCTGGATCGACCAATCGTTGGAGTAACCCCACCTCACTATTACATACCAACGTAAACACGTGCAACTCTATAACTACTTTTTTCAAACCATTGGCAGTGGTCCAGTGTTTCGGCTACTCCCCAGTAGTAGTCAGTGGGCTTGTGGAATTCCTGCTGAAAACGGGTTTCTGTGGTATAATTATCTCACCAAGTATAACCTTCAACTGGGAATATTTTTTCGACTATATAGAGAAAAATCCGCCAGCATTGACTAGGTCTCTCACAAAATCCTATTGGTTATATTTTAGTTGGTACATTATTCGCACCAAATCTCTATATAGTCGAAAAAAAATCACGCAACTGTCTTCAGTGAGCACTGTCGGACCCAACAGTAGTGGATCAGTGGGCATAGTGCACGTTCGTTATACTTTCGGAAACCAACTGTTTCGTTGTACTTACAAGGGTGGATGGAATGGGGTTATATTGCAAGAATAATTAGAATCGGCATTTTTCCCATATACCTCACATTCCTTTAAAACCTCAACCACCAATCCTCACTCGTCACTGTTCACTTCTGTAGGGCTACCTCCTGCACTCCTTTCGTTTGAGATAATAAACTCGGTTTTGGCACGAATGAAACTGGCTCATTAATAAATAGATTATGAGGATGAGCTACACCCTGCATATTAAAAAAATCACCATCCTTAGCGATTTATCCTCTCCACCCACACTACCTCGGATATAATCCTTTCTTCATAAGCCAATCTCTTCGACATCTGCCGTTGTGAGAGTTTCTCTATTTGGATAGTTTTTTTCGACTATATAGCGAAAAATCCGCCAAAGTTGAGTGGGTCTCTCACAAAATCCTATTGGTTATGCTATAGTTAGTGAATTTTTTACACTAAATCTCTATATAGTCAAAAAAAATCACCCATATGGCTTATATTAAGGATGGTGAGAAAGCCTTCAGTGGGATGATAATCACTTGGTTCACAGGGCTCGAAAGGACAGCCCCAAAACAAATGGGTAATTTTTTTTGACTATACAGAGATTTGGAGTAAAAAATGTACCAACTTTAACATAACCAATAGTGTTTTGTGAAAGACCCATTCAACTTCGGCGGATTTTTCGCTAAATAGTCGAAAAAAAACTACACGAATGGCCTATAGTCCATAAAAGGCAGAAATCAAGGATATCCGAGTCCTTGTTTCTTGAAAGAGATGGGTGCTATTGGTAGTTCTTGATTGTCGTTTCTCCACACTATTAGTAGGGGGGTGAGAGAGAGTAGTGTGGGAAATAGATATCAAACTCTCGCTTGAGGCTTTTGCACACGTTGGTAGTGAGGGGGTGAGAGAAGATGACCCATCATTCACTCCAAAATTAACAAATTGGTGATGCATTCGTGTTAATCCTTCGTGTATGTACAGGTGGGGGTTAGCCAATGATCATCCGGAGTTATAGGTTCTGTAGAGTTGATTCTTCTATCAATATTTAAAAAGCAACAAAGGGAAACAACAAAAAAAAGTATCAAGCTCAATCAAACCGCGTTCCACAGTATCCACATTTTTTTTTTCACATCGATCCTTCCATAGTCAGCCAATCCGACTTTAATTATAATTGTGAGTGGGAATTATTCCACAGGAACACAAAGATATACACTTCACTCACTTGTCACTGTCATTTCCAGCGAACACCTCCGCTATCAACATTTACACTCGAGGGGGGGGGTAAATTTAGCAAAGTGGTAAGTATCGAGGTCTCAAAGTACTTATCATATAAATGGAAACCTGACTTCAGACTTTACTCGGGTTCAAGATTGTTTACCTCCGCTCCGCGCCCTATATTACCATGCCTCCTTGATATTCAGATGATGCCCTTTTCTTATTCATGAATAACCCAAATCTTGTTGTTAATGCTATTACGTATATGTGCTTTGTTATCATCTTTGTTCCCATTTATCTGCCCTGAATTTCCACTGCTCAATTTTTTGCATTGCCTTTGTAATATTCACCTTCAATTAATACTTAGTTCTTGTCTTGACTTTTTACCAACGATACCATGTCAAACATTTCTCTATCCAACACCAAAGTATACAATGTCCTCATCATTGGGGGCTCCAAGGGGGGTGTAACCCTGGCCCGGGAGTTGGAACAAGTGACTTCCCACCTTCCTGTGCGTATTACTATTTTAGAGAAGCGGGAGGCCTATTTCCATACTGTGGGAGCTCTGCGTGCAGTGGTGCAAAAGGGTGTTGCCAAAAAACTGTGGATTCCTTATACCAACCTCTTTCGTAATACCGGTCGGTACGGCCATACAGTTGTTCAAGGTGTGCTAACGCGCGTGTTTCCCTTTCATGTTGAGTACGCCAGTGCTGATTCGCCGGTTAGCTTTTTACCATTCGATTATTTGATCCTGGCCACTGGTTCTAGCTACCCTGCGCCAGCCAAAATGTGTTCCTTTACGGTTTCCCAAGGTGTAGAAACCTCGATGCGTTACTACCAAAAGATTCGGGAAGCCGCCCGTATACTCATCATCGGCGGTGGCCCCGTTGGAGTGGAGTTGGCGGGAGAGATCGCCACCGAGTACCCAGAGAAACGAGTAATTCTGGTGCACAACCAAAGCAAATTGTTTTTGGATGAATACAAGGATTCATTCCGTGATAAGGCCCTAGAGGAACTCAAGGGTCTGGGTGTTCAGATAATTCTCAACGAAAAGGTGCTGATCCCCGATGAAAAGGCACTCGACCCTAATCTAGGCTCGCGTATTCTCCGTACCGCTAGTGGTCGGGCCATCGAGTCCGACCTCCAGTTCAACTGTACGGGGATTACAGTGGACGCCCGGTACATGCATTCTTTGTCGGATAATGTGAGTCAACTGGTCGATCCTTATAAAGGTCAGATTCGAGTACGTTTGACATTACAGGTACGGGATCCACGGTTCCCCCACATTTTCGCTGTTGGTGACTGTAATGACCATCCATGTTTTAAACTCGGTGTCCACGCGGCAGCCCAAGGACGCATGACCGCACGTAACTTGCGCCGACTTATAGAACATGACGTGAGTCACCAACGTCGGGATTTAGCTCGTATGGCCCCTTTGAAACTCGAAGAATACCAAGACAAGCCCAATCTAATGACGGTTTCCATTGGCCCTCATCGCGGTGTTACCCAATCGCGGTTTGGTCTCGTCCTGGGTAACTGGTATAGCCGTATCTTTTTACCAAGCAAGACTATGACCGTGGATACGAGATGGAAAGATCTACATGCCGACCGAGAAACTGCATCGTGGCTACAGGATGACCTATAGCGAATACAACCATGTGGTTATTGACCACATGGAGCTCCTAACCACCCATTTTTCGCTTGTCCACCTTCCCACGCATTGTTACATTTGAGTTACCTTTTCTATTAAACATTTTTTAATGTTCCCCCGCCTTTCACTTTCTTCCCATTGTTAAACCCTGATGATATTTATTTAAGATCCACCAATCTAGTAATGTAATGACGATGGCCTGATATTTTTTAATAAGGCTCTCCTACGTTTCTCCCGTTTATACGATGTTGTTAATGAATTCATTTTGCAATAATGTATGATACTTGACCAATTTCACTAGTAGATTTGAGACTAAGATGGATTCCAGTATTGGCAAGTCTAGTATTTTATTTTTATGTTTTGTTAGACATGTGTGGATCGGCACCAATAACTTTGCAGCATGTATTGATGCTCCATATATTCCAGTTGAGCATTGTTTGGCATACTCCTACGAAATACTTGACAACACAATAAACGCTTAAACCACTATGTTTATTTTACGTCGAAATGGATCACCATTGTGGTATTGGAAAAGAATTCATCAAGTGCATTTATTACTTGATAGCCATCAGCTCTGGTGATACATGGGATACCAAAAGTATGCATGTACAATATCATGTGCTATTCTTACTTTTACTTTCCTCCGTAATTTATACGTGAAACAGTTTGTGAGGAGGGTAACCTCCGAATTCGCCATGGAGAATACTTGTCCCTTGTTGATTTCTTCTCCCCAGCCAAGGCCCCATCTGACCATATGTATTTTTCACGTGATAATCAGAGGTTGAACCTCCGTAGTGTTTATTTTGATGGAGCCATGAGAAGCCCCTATTGACAATGTTGATGTATCACCCTGGGAGACAGGGAAAAGCCTAAGGATTGGTCATTTTAAACCAGTGTTCATGGGTGGAAAAATAAAGTTGACATTGTGGTAAACCCACCTCTAAAGAATGTTTGAACAACCAGTCTTTTGAAACTGCTTTTATTCTTTAAAGGGCTACCAACTAATAAGATATATATATAATTCCTTAAGGGAAAGAAAAGCTTATCCTAACCATTCCACATCAATGGTTGGTCATAAACACATTGCACTCAAGATAAAAAATGTAAAACAACATAAAAATCAC
>JAOPJG010000350.1:0-27222 GCA_027478255.1 Dispira simplex | reverse complement strand
ATGTTGTTCTTGTTCTTGTGGTTCTATTATAAATAGGACCTTACTTTCCAGTATGAATAAAGGAGGCATCTTTTAGTATTATTTTCTTTGGTTAAGTTTTGGGTGGACTTTTAGGGTACGTTGGTATTAATGATTGGCTGGGCAAGGCCCAACCTACAACATTGAATATGCTGACACATTCTAAGAAATAGAACACTAAGCCTAATATTTAATAAAAAAGGTTGATTTTTAGTGAGAAGAATTCAGGTATTAAGTTTTAGTTCAATCAGTTGCAGTTAGTCAGTTAGTTTAGTCATTTTATTAGTTAATTTATCAGTTACACATAGTTTATTTCAATATATTTTTATATAGCTAGTTTATAGATTCTGTCATTATCATCACTTTGTGGTGTAGTTAAGTTAGCTTTAGTTAATATATTTAGTTAGACTATTTCATTTTATAGTTAGAAGTTGTGAAAGTGTGATTTTTTATTAGAAAGTAAAATGTGTCTCCACAAAACTAAGAAGTCTGCCATAGGAGAACTGGCCAGAAAAATATATGCCCCCAAAATTCCTATGACATTATGACTGCTGCCATTAAGAAATTCACATGATGGATCCATCATCAGTGGATCCATGTGAATGGCATCTATTCTGTTTCTGCATTATTTTGTTTCTATCCTTCACCTTTGATTCATTGTTTACCTACCTGCTAATGGTCCCCCAATTCTGTTACCAGGGCATTCACCATATATAAACCTCAGGTGGTTGCACCAGTTGTTGCAGTATGCAACAATCTCATGTTGGTCCTGACTCCTAGGTATCCTAGTTCCTTGGTGTAGCTTTACACTGAAATACCTGACACCTTGTCCTGATCTCTCTGGAATTGTACCTCAGCTTCCTTGTGATTCTGTTCATTTTTGGTCCTATTAAATAAAGTTATTTCTCTTGTCTATTTTCTTATTACTTCCCCTTCATGGCCCTTACATCTCTTAGGCCTAGGTGTTGATAGCAACTCCCCTTTATTCACCACTAACATTCAAATGGAGGGAAGGTGAGAAACACATATTGAGCAGAAGGGTATGGGTATTAACTTACATACCCTTCACCACTACCTTGACAGTACATTCACTTTGACAGAGGTAGTATGTTATCAGTAAAACCATCACATTACAGGTGCTTCACTAATTTTATGAATGAAGACCACAGATTCACCATTTTCTTATTGTATAATGTGCTTCCACTTCATTGCCTTCTTTCATTGCTGCTGAGAATTCATAGTTAACAATATGTCAACTCCGTTTTTTTTCATTGTAAATCTCCTGCTGGCTATTCGTTTTGGTTAGATTATTCCTCAACATTACTTGCTACCATGTCTGCTACTTTAAAATAGCTTTTGCGAGCGACCTAATCCAAGAGACTTATACTACCTACCCGTTTTGTTTTTTTTTTGTGTTACCAGAAAAGGTGCTACTTCGTTGGAGGGGGTAGAAAATAAACGAAAAACATCCCTTCTTTTTCATTATCAATATATGTCATCCAAAACATAAAAATGGTAGTCGCGATGATCCCGTTCGTTAAATGAACGTAGCCAGTGATAAGAGGCGATGATGATATATTCGGAGAGAAGGAAATTCCGGCACGACTTGATGATGCTAATTGGTGCATGAATTCGTTGCCCGTAAAGATCGACATCCATGTCGGAGGTCGTGGATGTACATAGTGAGTGACAATCACCCAGGTTTACTACCAAATTATTCCCAACCTATGTCCCGGAACAACCTCTCACTTCACAGACCAGCCAGGTAGTGTTTGGATCGTCAATAATAGTAATTTTTCGCCAAACTCTCCGAACGAAAAGTGCACAACCACTTGCATACTGGATATTTACCCGAAACATTGTAACAAATTTACTATTGAGAAAAATACAAGCGGTAAAATGCAAAAAAAAAAAATGGTATACATGTTTGAGGGGTAACTTGATACATCATAAAGTGAAGAAACAGAGCAAAGCGAATAATGGATTGATAATATTCTTCAAGAAAACCCGAACCAACCCTTTACTCCAAGGAACCAGCTTGGTAGTAAGGTAACGCCAGACATAATGTTTACATAAAAACATGTGCCTAATGTTTAGAAACAGACGCTACTTGAGCAACAACGTAAAAGAATCGAAAAAATTGGGTCGCTATTAGAGTGAGTAAACTAAAGAGGACGGGCGCATATTACATGGCGAGAAGAAAAGTCGAATGACCTATACTGACCACCTTTAGTCCGAGAAACGATCAGTAGTAGAAGAAAAACGAATGATTGATTCACCCAAGGACACAGAAGTGCAATAACAAGAGGTTGCAGGAGATGTCCAATACGAATGGTATACGAGGATTCTCAATATTTTTTTTCAATTGCTTGACGCACCTACTCCTTCGCTCCTTACGGTTGGTTTTGGTCGGCCTATATACAAAAGCAAGAAGCGGAGGATGGAGAGTATAGCGTATGAGCACACATGCAGACAAAACAAGCGTTACACAAGCCATGGTAGCCACCACATCATAATTTATAGCATACAGTTGGGTGTACCCACTGACACAGGAGAAGACTGGGACGAGGAAGTCACCGAAGGCGAGCAGGTATTATACGAAACCGCCGATAAAGCAGAGTCAGGTCCTTGGTGATAATGCGCGTCCGAATCTGAAACTTTCATTGTGTACACCGGTGACAAGTTTACGGGAGTGGTCGTAGTGGTGGAGGAAGCGTCGTTGGCAGGGTATGTTGTAGCCGGCTTGGCTAGTCCCAGGGATTTTTCCAAATCCATGAGTTGGTACATGAGGTTGAGGTTGGGACATACGTTTGGGGACTTCGATTTGACATACTTGTATGCCTCGTTCGTAGTGAGTTTCAAACTACGCATCACATACGCAATGACCAAACTGGCCGAACGAGAAACGCCCAATTGGCAGTGAACCAGCACTGCTTTACCAGCATCCCGGGCTTGGTCGATGTAGGCAAAAGCATGTTCGAAATATTGGTCGAGGTTGTCCTGGGAATGGGTCCAAGAGAACTTTTTGTAGGTGATATGCTCTGGATCTTCACTTTCTTCGCTGACAGGCACGCTATGTGTGTCCACCGAGGCGGCCCGAGTGGGCCGGCAACTGCTGGTCCTTGAAGCAGCAGAGTCTAAAGTAGATACAGCATTTAAGCTAGTGGCACGATTCCGGAAGGGATTTTCCACTTCCCGAGCGACGTTCAATATGTACTGGATACCCAGGCGTTTCAACACAGCCATGTTGGCCGCGTTGTTCTCGTCACCCAAGTAGAGATTGGGTAGAATCTCCATAGGCTGCACACGATATGTGGATTCGTAGTAACCAATGGCGCCGGTGTCCGCCGATATAGGTGTGAAGGGCATAGCAGCAGTAGTAGGAGTGGAGGGAGCAGAATGAAAGTAGTGGTCCTGACCAGAGTGTTTAAGCATAGCAATGGCGGGAGTACCCAACTGTAACGCCAAATTTTTAGCATTACGCTTGCGCCGTAGAGCCAGCGAATCGGCCGCGGCACGAGTCGACATGGTGCGCGATAAGCTGTCAGAGGAATACTGGGAACGCAACGGATAAACTGGACTGAGCTGTGGAAGAGGGGAAGGATGGCTAGTGCGTACCAACATTCTGCTATATGTGGGATATATCCAACAAAGCGAGTGAAGTTCGAAGAGAGGAAGTTGTGACGGGGGGCTGGTCAACAATGAATAACACGGTAGTTATGAAAAACGAATAGTTCGCGATTGTCGAAAGTGAAAAAGGGTGGAGAGTAACCTATAAAAAGGCAATAACATGGAGAACCTCGAAGTGTTGAGGAAAAAGTGAGTTCACTACGGAGTATGGGGAGAAGGTGACGTTTCTTTAATAACGAACAGTTCAAGCGTTGGTAAGTGAGAGGGTGAAAAGAACTCTAAACTATGACGATGGTAGCAAGAGGTAGAACGAGCGTCAGGGTCTGTTATTCTTCTAGAATGCGAATACCGATGTGAAGGTTACTACTTGGATATGCACAGATAAGGTCAAGAGTAGATACGCGAGGACAAGTAGGCGTAATATTGGTAGACGTGAGTATTATAACGACCAACCGCGTAGACGAGCAGTTAATATTGGTAAGTGGGGTTTAACTATTGGGAGAAATAGACGAAAGAAACCTTAAAAAGGTACAGTAGAGAATCATATACAAAGACGAGGTCTGAAAACCACCAGCGGGAGTGGAGAGCAGGACCTGGGCTATCTTTTATATGGGGAGCAATTGGAGTGAGGAAAAAAGGGAGGAAGGAACTCACCCATCGCTAACCCAATGGCCACTGTAATTGCATCCAGACTGCATTGCTAATTTTAACCCTGGCCAATGGATTCACAAACCTCATTTTTCCATTTAAGGAAAGTACCCCCTTTTTCCCGTCGGTCCTTGTACTTCCTGTTATCCCCTTTTTTCTTTTCTTTCTGTGTCTTCTCGCCCAGGTGGCCTTGGAATTTCCTCGTGGGCGCTGTTGAGCCCCCTCAGCCGTTTCAAACGGACCTCTGGCGGAAAGCACTGACCCCCCTGTCAAGCGTACTAGGCGAAAAACGGCCGCTTTTTTTTGTTGCTTGCGTTCTCCGCTTTTTCCCTTTAGACCCAATACCTATGCTCTGGCCCTTTGCTGGTCCTTTTAATTTACATGAAAGCCGATGAACGTCCACCCTAACGTGTGACCGCTTTAACGTGTAGCACCGTCCCTTGTTACACCACCCTTTCTTTTTGTTGGCGGTGAAACTCATTTTTCTGTCCACCAGTTGCTCTTCTTCTCCCAGTGCTACTTGTGTCCCGTCAACGATCAACAAAAGCATAGGTCCATCACCCCCCCCCCAAAAAAAATAATAGGAAGGAAGGCTGTAGCGCGGCTACCTCCAAAAAAAAGAGGACAAACGTATTGACATCGATGATTTACCTTGATATTATGCTTTTTATCCTATGAAATAAATTTACGGTTTCTCAGTTGGAATGACCAGTTACCCAAGCCTAAAATAAAGGGAGGGATTTGGCGAGCACACGCGTCGTTTGCCTTTTTGAACATCCCCATATTGGTGGTCTCCTGCAGCGCGATACATTGCCCGCCACCATCGAGAAAAGTACAACCGTTATTTAGTCCGCTCGTATGACTTTGTTGATAACAATGCTAGCCGACCCAGGTACCAAGCATTATTGTAGGTAAGCCCTTTTTTTTGCTACATCTTACGACTAGTTGTAGAGTCTAGGGTTTGCCTAGTTGAAGCCCCAGCAACCAAACAACCCTTGGCTACCAAGCTAAATACATATCATCGTCGTGCACCGATAGGTGATATCAAATATAGATAGTAGTGTGGCTTGCCAAGGAATGTCTGCGTCGAGGGTGATTGGACCGTCTTCTAAAAATAAAAAAGAATCTAGTACATCGTCCACTATTTTTGAAATGCTCACAGTGTCATATTGTTCGCATTACATAAACTATTTTTAAATCCCCGGCTTCGATTGTTGTTCAGTTTACAGTAACCACAGCTGCTAACCCCTGGACTCCGGTTTCTCCTTCTGGTTTTATTACCAGATAAATTCTTTTTTTTTCAGGAGTATCTAATCTCCCCGGTTTTTTATTATTCATTTTCTGTTTGGGTTGGTTCGAAATAACACACAAACCCAATAAAGAAACCCATTATTGATAAAAAAATGAAAAGAAATATGCCAAAAAAAACAAGGTAATTAGCGAGGAGGACTCGGGTAATCGCCATGGTATTCCTCCCAACTAGTTAGCTTTGATGTATTCATTGATGTAAAAAGGAACCCGGGACCTAGAGACTTTAGTACTGAGCTTTGACATTGGATTAGACTGCCAGGTATTATGGTCAATGATGATGATGATAAAGTACTACCCTAGTCAACGCCTTCATCTACGCTGGCATTGGATGTATAAAAAAACCATCTGCCTACTTTATTGATGCGACCATTTTACACACCAGAGTCGATTACAATTGACGACTTTCTATATATCAACGGCGGTCATGTTCTATAAAAATAAAAGTGACCAGTTATAGCATAATCTGCTAGATCTAGGTTATCAGTCTCTTGCTATTATGGGGGTAGTAGAATTCCTCATTTATCATAAATTGCCGGTGAGACCATCGAATTGCTACCAGTTAATACGATGATTGGGGTCCCTTGCTAACCTGGGTTCGTCTGGTTTTCCTAGTACATATAGCTGGGCACAGCTGTGGATATAGCGACCGAGCTGAATAGGTTTTTTTTAAAAAATAAATAAATAAATACACCCGATGTGGATAAGGGGGATCACGTAGTTTAATGATGGTATCGAGTAGGTATGGAATTACCCAATATCTCAGCCTGGCGAGTCGTAGACTAAACCGCATGATTCTCAAAAATTACTAATTGTGCAGTGTACATATTGTTTATTTTCCAATACGGCTATGAATTTCTATACAAATAGTGCATGATCGAATCTGGTTTTTCTGTATCTTTGTTGAGTACTTCATTTCATCAGCAGTTTGAGAGGTAATCCGTAGAAACTTTTGGCTCAACTCACTGGCTTGGTATGGTCACTATCAATGCCAATGCCACATGTTGTTTAGGAAGTTCACCATATCCTAGGTCGTTAAAAGAACCATCGAATTTTTATAACTAGTCAAGCACTCGATCCCAAAAATAAAAACAAACTCTGGATTTGGGGTGAGAAAGAGTGAATATATACAAAGATCACGGTAACACCTTGTTACCAAATTCTCACTTTTTGCTGCAGTTGACTATGATATACAGATAAGCTACAACGCCGTAAACAACAATAATATCTGCTACTGTAGCCACAGTGACGGTTAGGTAAACAAATACACACTCCACAATCGCGATAAATGAATATCATCTCCACCCGTTGAAGATATCGTCGTTTATCCTTGGTGGATTATCACTCGATCGAAGGTCCACTCAGTTTAATTAGAAACTGATGGAATCGATTCTAAATCACCTTCTTTGTCAGGAGCCCAAACAGAGTGAATCAATGTGCAGTCCCGACAGTTTATTTTCTTGGACGCGTTCAACTTGACTCTGATGTAATAGTAATTGTGTAACTTTTATCTTCCTTTTTGTTTATCTTAAAATAAAGAAAAAAAAAGGGTTCATCAAACCTTTAATGATTATCCAGTGTAATGGTTCGCTTTTCCAATAGGTAATCATTAAATTTCACCATCTGTAAAAGGCATCCCCTTCTGTTATTATTAACGTGTGCATTTTATCGGTAAACCGCACAGGAAATAGGGTGGGTGTTGGAGTGAGGGAAGCCCATACCACACAATCTACAACAACAATAACAACATGGACCTGTTCATCTCGATTGTTACAACTGTGAAGTGGAATAAAGTAGAATGAGGGCAATTCGAGTGAATCCCTACAATGGAACAATGGTAGCTAGGTAAGATGCCATAGTGTTATTGTACTCGAAATCTGGCACTCGGAAAACCAACACAGTTAATCTATGTATACTTATTTTATTTTTTATACGTACAAGTCAAAAGTTTCGTTAAACTAGGGATTTGGGGACCTTCTGAAAATGAGACGGCCTTTTGTAGACGAAAGCCAATACAGATTCATCATAGGCGTGTGTGTATTCAATTTTCGCAGCATTATATCGCCAACGCACCACAACAGAGATTCCATTCGCACCCCTGCTAATATTTGTAAACAAGGATATTTTGATAAAAGGTTGAGTGCCGGCAATGAGACTTGTCTGCGGACAAACTTTGAATGCGCCACCAATAAATATACTTTTGTGTATAAATTTCGGACGTCGAGGCGTGGGCACTTTTGCTTTCACTTTTTTTGAGGCCTATAACGATTACGACAGCGATAGTATCATCATTATTAAATTTGACGTGTGTGTGGCGTGTTGCCCATTGTACCTACGATGATCAATTTAATCACATGAGCAATACGAAGACAGCCAATTTTCCAACTCACCATGCAGAGTGTGGAAGTGGGGACAAAAAGTGGAAGGCAAGTGACTTTCTTTGTTGCAGCTCTGGCACAAAGTGTTAGCGAATACTTTGCACTTTTCGTTTCCCACACTGATAAGTTTCGCGACGCGAAAAGTAATAAAAAAATTAATGCCCTGTTCATTTAATTAACCAAAGATGAACAAAATGAGGACGAAGACGATACTCGTTCAGAGTCAAACCTCAAGTACAATGTCACTGTAGGAGAGTATGCCTTTTGCTGGTTTCCCATGGGGAGCTGAGCGTCCGAGCTAATCCATTCCCATTACGAACGCGATTTAATAATACATAGTTATTCTTCTACTCCTTCGTTTTACCAAGAGCATATGCAATTATTTGCGCTTTATGCTGTATAGTTGGCCACTTTATGCAGTCGAGTCATTCGCCGCAGAATCCAAATACTCATGGTGCACTTTCTCCATATATCCCTCGCTATGCATGGGTCAATCCTTGGACGAAACCAGCTATCCGACTGTAGCCCTAGCACCCTCATTGGACGACATTGGCGAATGAGAGTACGACCTACCCGACAGCCACCACGATTTCTATTATATAAAAAAAAACACTAGGTAACACCTTGGTTCACATTGCAACCGTTAGTCGCTCGACAGAGTTGTGTGAAACCTATAGAGATTAAAAAGCGATACACCAGGCACCGAAAACGGTTACACACACAGGCTCGCCTTCTTCTCGACGCACCCCTTTTTTTTGGTCTTTATGGGTTTATAGTATCTCTCCGACATTTGCCCCTTAAAAACGAATGCACAGGTTAGATGTAAGTAGGATGAACCTGAGTCACTGCAAGGTGCTGACGAATATACAGTGCATAATGCCTTGCCGGTGCCGTGCAGGTTTCCTTGGCGTGCTCATAGGACTCATCGAGGGTTATATTGTAACTGACATGGCTTTTTCTGGCATGCTGTACGCATCCCAAACAGTTACACTATCACTATACTTTTTCTGTGTTTTTTTTTCGTTTAATTTCGCAAAATCAAGTGTACACCACTTATATTTCCAATGAATATGCGGCAACAGTGATGATCCGCGAATTACCCGGAGATACTCCAAAAACAGTTAAATTACCTGTAAGCGTATACCTTCTGTCGTCCCAATCGGCGTTAGCACAACCCACATGGTGTATACCAACACATTTGCCAGAACGGACCACAGTTACTTAGGGGAACAGAGGCAAAAGAATAATTACGCAGGAATGCCACACTGGTTGCCTAGCCAGGGTGGTGAACTGTATGGATCGAGATAGTGTAAATGGTAAGTGGGTTTTTATTTAGCACGATCCCGCTCTCACCTTACTATGACATCACCATCCTGATAAACGTATATTCTGAGGAATTACAGTGCCATCGCCTTTGAATTTACCAATGTATAAGCTAGCAAAGGTGATAAATGCTAGGTTTATTATTTATCCACCTATTAACTTATTAAATGCGGGAAAATACCGCATAGACTACATTAAGTGGGTCAAGTGATGATACCAATTACCGCAAATTGGCAAGTTCTTACTGGTACGCCTGTTTTGTAGTGTTTCATCGATCTGTAAACATGCAATCGTCATTAACCACGTTTAGCATCTTCTCGTAAGACTGTTACAGCCAGAGCTATATAAATTCGAAAAACACAATGACTTGGACTGCTTATCTCCGCTTTTTCTTTAAAAAAATTGTGCAAGGAATAATTGTTGCCATCCTGAGCATAAACCAAAAAGTTATATATAAATGATGTAGTTAGTACAGGTCTACCACTGGGAAAATATTGTCTACACTCGACCACGCTATTATAATTACACGTAGTATTGTGTTTAAGGGGGGAGGGAATTACACACTAAAAGGTACCCAGCTAACACTCTGCAACCCCTTTACACCTCCTCCCCACTAATTTCTTCCTAAACAGGAGGGGGAGAATAAATCTATTCAAATCTGGACCAAGGTGAATTTTTTTCCATGACATCGTTTTTGGAAAGAGTAAACAAAGTGAGTATGAAAACACGTTGGACATCCTTTACTGACAAAGTCAAAGCTGCCATCCCTTGGATAAACTCATGCAGGATATTAAACTCGTTTACTGCCTATTGGTCTGAGACGGATTGAAGGTGTACCAATACATTCAAAAACACATCATTACCAACTTAGGTAATATGCGGAAAAAAAAGGTAATGATTATGTAAAAACAAAGAAAAAAAAGGGTGGCGGTGACCTGCACTAAACAACATCCCTTTTTAACAAAGTACACCTCCAACGTGGATCACAGAGGAGGACAAGAGAAAAAAAAGGGAGGGGACGAAGTGGGGGTGGGTGCTCCTTCATGCAGTGAGTCATGGATCGATAACCAATAACATCACCATCCAAAAATAATAGTATTTGATTAATAGCAATGAGATGTGTCGTTCATACCACTAATGGTCAAGTGAGAAGAGCTACAACCCGTCAGACCTTCATTCCCTCCACCACCACTTAACTTTGAGCACGGGCAATAACCATCAACACTTCGACGTCGCACCACGGTGGAATATATCAGTGTCGTCGGCCAATAGGTATTGGTCAACGAAAATCGTTACCATCTGTTCCACAGTGGAAAGTAGTTGATTTTTTTAGTCATTAAGGTCATTCATAAGATGTCACATTGCGACCAGACCATCCAGTGGGTAAATCAACGTTGGGATCAGCGACGAATATCAAACTTGGCCGTTTACCGTGATATTTTTTCAACATGAACGAGCCAGCTGGAAGCAATCTGAAATATATCATCGACTGTTGAACTGTAAATTTCAGAAAAAAAAATGGTATAGTCTAGATTCAACAGGATTTCCATAATAATTAAATATGTTATAAAGTCTAAAGGCAAACCCGATTCCCAAAGGACAGTAAAATATACCTCCCCCCCTCCACATAATGTACACCGTAGCTAAGGTCACTTTCATATGCACGTATGTAAATAACTCGACGGGATCTATTTATTCCTGCTTCACCCAAGTATGCGTATCAAAGATTAAAATCAAAATGAAATCTATGAATTACCTCCGCAAAGGCATAAAAGTAATTTATTTGAACAACTCGAACGTCGACATTATATTATTGTAGCAGAAAATTTGTTGACTCTCTTTCCCGTTTAAATCCCCCATAGATCAGCTTAATAGATAGTAGTAATGTATCAGGTAGAGGATGAGCGAATTGAAGGAGGCCGGGACACATTCATAAAACCTAAAGTCCAACACGCCCGACTTTTGCGATCAACCAGTTCACATTCTTCTACCAACATGGTTAACAAGCCGGGTTTGGAGTGCAGCGTCTCAGGAACCTGCTCTGCAGCCAAGAGCTCCTGACGATGGTGGGTAATAAAAAATGCCAACGCCGCACATTCCTTGTCCACGTCCACCAAATAGGGAGCGACTGGGGAATGGAAATCTTGAGCATAGGCCAAGGATTGTACCTTATTATCCAGTGAACCGATAGAATCACTGGTCGGGTCGTCGTCCTTGTCCGTAGTGGCAATAAAGTCGATAAATTCCATGAGAGCTGGTGAGTTTTCCACGACAAACTCGTTCATCGGTGACATGTACGGTTCCTTGACCCCAAATTCGGACAAGTTGGCCAGACATTGTACGCTCTTGGCTAGTAACGTCAAGGTACGGAGTACTTTTGGTCCGGGATTTTCCTTGACTAGACCGTACAACTTGGGGGACAGGATGGCTGGGCAAATGAGTCGTAAAAAGAAGAAACCACTCACGCAGGTATACCGAGCCGGGGAAATGGAACTGGTATCCACAAAATTACCAAACTTTTCCTGGATAATGGAACGCAGTTTAGCAAACACAATTTTGAGTTCGTTAGGGCAACGCAGTTTGGACTGTTCGATGGAACTCCACAGTATGCGTACGTACAACAGGAGAATTTTCCATTGTGCGTTCATGTCAACTTCGTGCGGAATCTTGGCTGGGTCCACTTCACAGGAAACGTTGTACTGGCAAATATTCCGAATTAAAGTACCAATGGTATCTTCCACGTACGATAGACCTACAATTTTCATATAGGCATCCAACGATTTTGTAAACACCGAATTACCCCGGAAGAGGATGTTATGGTCGTCGGTGCTCTCCACTTCTTTGCGGGCGAGATACTCAAACCAATCCATCACCCGATTTTTGGTCAAAAACACTTTGAGTAACGTTTCCGATAACCATTCCAGGTTTTTGGCTACATCAGACAGGTCAAATATTAGGTTATTCCGATGATCCAGTAATAATTTCTGCAATCGAATGTAGTCTACTGAGGGAAGAACCAGCACTTCGTCGTAGCGTAGTTTTAGACGTAAATTACCAGACTGTCGAATCGGATGAGTCTGGGAGTGATCTCCCAATAACGCTCCTGGTATCAGACTGTTAAGAATAGTCGAGCCCCTAGGATCTTGGGAATGCGCCAAAACGGGGTACCAACCGTCATAGGTTTCTCCACGACGCAGAGTGGGAATGGGCACTAATACCTGGCCATGGGCTGTGTCTTTGGTCATTTTGTTTTGCGCGTACACAGTGACGGCCACCCCCGACGTAAAATTCGGCAGGTCCGTAAATAAAAAATCCTCTCGCCACTGCGACGTAGATTTGGGGGCTTTGGTACTGGTTTTGGCACGGAGCACGTCATCTAAATAAATATGACAATAGTGTGATCCACCCGGAATATCCTTGGTGTCCATGATCCGAATCCAAAAGGTACGACATACCCGAAAATGTAACATTGATTCCGTAGGACTGTAGTCAACGGGACCGAATATTTCGGGCTTTAGGACGGCTTTTAGAGCGCTGAGCCACAAGTTACGTTCGTGTGCATTATCTACCGAAAAGTAGTAGGTCCCCTGGAGTGTGGTACGCAATTGAAAGCAGTACCGTTTGTCGAACAGCGTCTCATCGTCAATTTGGACGTCATTCCTTGTCAAAGTGCCCAGAGAAACCGCGTCGAGTACCTTACAGCTCTACGGTCATAATCAAACACCGTAATGTATTATCTCTGGGTTAATATTAGCCAGTTTTTAGAATCTTTACCTAGTGTTACCATACAATGTATGATGTGGAACTAACGCCATGTCCACACTATCACGTACCAAACAATATATTTCCATAAAGGGCTCCAATACAGATGTACATTTCTTCAACTTACTGTGTTGTCGTAAAGGGAGAGGACGCATTCGCCGTTTTCGGGTTTTACGGTGGCAGCAACGGCCAACCATTCTCCGTTGCCCTTGGCTTTCTTTTGAATTTGCCAACTTTTGCTCGTTTTACCTTTTTTCCCTGTTTCAGTTATTACATTGTAGTTTTGAATCACGTTATAGATCAGTACAACAGTCAACTTTCATCAATTAAAACATTGTATTGACATGACACCCTTGACCAAGCCTTAATAGCATTATTAATTGGTTTGCTTCATCTTGTAATACAATGCGCAATCCATAATGCCAAAGCTAACAGCGCTTGTCATGTAGTACGTAGCAGTAACTCACACGATTTTAAACAAGGTACCGAGAAATAGTGATGGGTTTGGCCAAAGCAAAAAAAAAAGGTAACACGTTGCTTAATGAAATTGGTATATTAATCTGTATGACTTACCTCGAATCAGGAGTTTCCCCACTTTAATAGCACTTCCCTTTAAATTCTCCAACGTAAACTACGAATTACGACGAGAGTCCATATCAAATATTACACCACATAGTGCCTTGGTTAGTTTCAATGTGATAGAAATATTCGACGGCTTGGCTTACTCAGTCGCATGTCTTCCAAAGACCATCTACAGTGCGAGCAGCGCGGTAAGTCAATGATTATGAAAAACCTGACAACCAAGTCAGAGCCTCAAAATTAATATCTACAAAAACAACAAGATTTACCTCATTGGAGCCATCCGATGGCATAGTATCGTCGATATCAATACTGGCGAGGGAAAGCTACGGCAGATGAAAAAGTTATATTATACATAAATACACAGCTGGAAAAAGATGAGAACCATTGTAATCGATCCTGGTGGGTTTAACTTGTTGTCACTATGTGTTTAAACGTCCATACGAAAAAAAAGTGGAAGCATGCACTTCTTGTGCTTACTGGTTACACCAATCATTTTCTTTCCATTCATATAAGAGAGTGAATGACCAAGTGACGCATAAAATCATCCACCAATGGTTGCCCTTTTCTATATTACCCCTCGGCCAACGCCACTAGTTAATCAGCCAGTAATACCACAGGGAGTGAAGATTCAAGGGAGGAGGGGTAAGTGGTCATAATCCTGCATGTTAACGTGGTTCGGGTTATCTGCAGTGGTGTACAATCCCCTCACGTTGTAATCCCGACCAGCTCCCTCCCTCCTTGGCTTGACGCATCTGCTTTTACCTTCATTGCTAGTTCGTACTTAAATTGCAACCGTGGAAAACCAATTGTAAATTCACCCGGCCCAATGAATTTGTACCCTCAACTTCTTTTTTAATACTTACCGCTTTGTAATGCATTTTCGGGGCTTGAGTTATGGATAAAGTGTCCGTCATACTACTGTTTGTGGGTGGCCCAAACGTTCCACCATTCATCGATACCATAGATCCATATAGCTGTTTTTTGTTCATAATCGACATCAGCTGCTGTTGACACCGTTCGGTAGGCAACTGCACATAACATAACCTAATGATTTCCACCGAACAAAAAAAAACCAGGCGTATTACACAACATCTTGTTAGCCAACCAATATTGGTATGGTATTTCTTATCCCAGTCGGAGCTTTTCTTGTTACGTCACCACAGTCGCGACGATCCTGTCACATTTTCGGTGGGCGATGCTGGAGGGAGGGTCTTCTTTCCATATTAACCGCAAGGTATAGAAATATACACGTCCCTTCCCCCCAGTACATAGTGTTAATATATGATGCTTATTTTTTTATAAACTTACAGCTCGCTGTTCATACTAATTTCCAAGACGTGTACGCGGTTTTGGAACGTTGTAGGGTTGACTAGTAAGTTGTTCACATGTCTAACCAACACTTTGGTCACTTTCCCTTGCTTAACGGTACGCAAACACAGTTTCCCACCACTATCAGCCGTGCAAAACACGCTATTGGCGCGATTCGAACCATAATACCACAGTACCAATACAAGCAAACATTGACACTGTTAGAAACGTTTCATGTAAGTTTATGAACACTGGCAGAAACATACATCAATAAGTTTCTCTATTTTCTAGGCAGGCTTTTCTGTCATGATGCGCAACCATGCATTCCGGTTACCATAATAGATAATGTTAAAATATCATGTTGGTTGAGAACTACGAACATTGCAGAAAAAAAAAAGAAAATATGTAATGAGAGGAATATACTTACCGTTGCCATGACTCGGTGGAATAGGGGTTATAATAAAACGCAAATTGTTGAAATGCGGCAGAATCTCCACTTTGTGACAATACTTTGCCTTGAACTCTGCCATCCGATTCTAGTCCCAAGTCAAGATATAATCGATCAAGTTCGTTATCCATTTCCTTGGTAAAGTGACTAGGCACCCCGTTTCTCAAATCATCCAGATGGTCGATAAGGGATACGGTGTTGATTTCCGCCCCTTTGGAAAGAAAACGTAAGCAATCCTTGGTTAAATTGTGCTCGGTGGTGACCCAGTTCCATAGTTCGTGCAACCATCCCACCACTTTATTCAATGTGATGAGATGCCCATGTTCTTGGAGGTAATATACCAACCGGTAATAATTGGCCAGTACCGTATAGTATTCACTTTTACGATCGTAGAGAGTCTGGGCCATCTAGCACATATCATAGATGGCAATGTCCAGGCGAAAACGTCAGATTTCATACCCAATAAAAAAACAGTTAGACTGTGGTCCATCCAGTGGGACAAAGATAATCAGCGACGTAGAAAAAAAAATGAGACAAAGACAGCACCAATACTTACCTCGGCCTTGGCGTTCCTATCCATATGGGGGCTGAGGGTAGCGCAATAGCGTTCCAAAGTTTTAATGTACTCGTGTTCGGCTTCCTCAAACACAATTTTCGAGCCCTGGAAATTTTCGGGAATTTATTTAAAAGTTACGTAAAAGGATTGGAGAATAATGAAGGGTTAGATTCGCCTTTCTAGGAATTAAATTCATGGCGGCACCGGTTTTACTCGGGCCTCTAGAACGATGGTGGTAGTAGCCATAGAAACTTACCGGAAGTAGATCGATAATGGTTTTTAACTTGAGCAAAGGCTCTGTTATAAAACGGTCCAGTGAAGTGCAAAATAGTCAATGTTTGTATAATCGTCGTGTTATGCGTTACTATATTCTCCAAATCGGTACTTTTCAGCGCCAGGGTAAAAAAAAAGAAGCCCCTCAGAAGCTACCTCGGTCATCGACAACCAGGAGGATTTCTCATAATATTACAATGTACTTACCAATGGTGTTCTGGCGCAGTTTATCGACAATGACTTTGAAATCTTTCTGCACAGAGGTAACCGCGGCCAGATAGTCTAACGTTTGCTGCGGTACTTCGTGTGAATAAAAACCTCTGTGAGAGTCCTGGTTGGGTGAATCGTATTCCAAAACTTGCGAGGTCAACCTTGCTGTGGCATTATGGAATTCTGCCAGCGTGTCGTAATTGTGGACCAAGTTGTTCCAACGTTCCAAATAATAATTTTTAACATTGCAAATGTCAGCATGCCGTCCAGATATTCCAAGATTCTACCACTATTAGCCTTGACATAATTTTACCAACTAACGCATCACTTACCCACACGCCTTACACCACTCACTACTTGAGGAATATAAATTTGATCAGAGGGCCGGAGAGGTGACTTGCGTCTCTTCTAAACTTAAGATATAAAAACTTACCGGTGGTCATTTCGATCATCCTTTGGGCAATTTCTAACCATTGAGCCAGCGTTTCGCCATGAGCGATTAAATTGCAATGAACGACATCGATATCGAGACGTTTTTCAGGTGACAATTCCAGTGTCACAGCCATTTTTGTTGCGGCGTGAACAAGACGTGAGTTACTTATAAAATGTATAAGGTTGAATGTGCTAGCAAGGTGTAGCGAGATAATGAAAATAAAAAATAAAATAAAATGCCGAAAAAACGGGAAAAAAGGGCAGCTTTGTTGATGAATTAGCGAACTATGTTATAGCTATAGCAGCGATGTTAAATTGAACAGTGGTTATTATGCTTCGTGTTCATATGACCGATTGGTGATGTCTAGACAATCACTTGTAGTGTGATGAATAAACAGAAAAGTAGCCGAAAGGAGACTGCAATTGAATTGGGTGATCAATCGGAATTCAGTGGGCTCTCATCTGGATTAACTGCCACGTTTTTATCACCTGATGATCCGATTCAGTCACTGTGCTACAAAGAAAACAAAAACATAAGGAGGCTAGAGAATAATAGGTAATATCACTTGATCAGTATTAATTCGTACCGGAGCCACTTTACACGACTGGGTACCAACGCCAAAGTACCCACTAATTCAGAGTGAGCGAATGGATAGTACGAACGCCGGCAGAAGTAGTGACACGAGCGACCAGGAAGTCAAGAGAAAGTAAAATAGACCAGGGCGTAGAGGTTGAGTCCCCCTTTCACTACGGTAAAGTGCCTAGTCTGCTAAACCAATTTTCCAAAAAAAAGCGCTATGTCCAGGTATAGGTGTCCCTTTGTATTTTCAAAAGTCAGTTAATCTAAAATTATGTCCACAGTATAAATGGCTACTACACATCAAATAACTGGAAAAAAAAGACCACACTAACGAAACTCTACTCCAGAATCGGGAAAGAACTGACGAAAAAAAAAAGTATATACAGGACAGAGCGTTGGTAGACTAGCACCTGTATTTATACCTTGGCAATAAACAGGATTGCAACCGCTGGATGCCAGTGCAGGAGTAGGGCAGTAGGCGGATACATGTTCGTTGTCCCCACACAATACATGATCCGTGTGGCTCTGATGCTCATTGCATGCCATGAAACAATCGAGAAAGCATCGCCACCTACTGATATACTATGGCTAGTATGGTTTCTTGTCAAAAAAAAAAAGCCGTCCCAAAGGGAAATGTGGGGATAAACTATAAGGTTTAGACTGTTTTTGTATTATTTTTTCATTCCATTTTTCACCACCTCCATTGCGTTTAATATTTCGAGAAACTTATTGCATTATGTATAGATACATTAAGGGGGACTGCGGAAGCTAACTTTATTTACCTCGATCCTTCACCGTATTGTTCAGGAAAGTGGCTTAAAGAAGGGGCGAATAAGGATAGTCACCAAGTAATACTGTAGTTATTCCAGACATACCAGGAGGTTCACCCTATTAACCAAACTGGATTATTACCTCACCAGTTTACAAGTTGTTAGCAAGGTTCCACAGCAAGGTGATGAAACGCTCTTTGCAAAAACTTGAATCCGTTCACGTAGAGGTGTACAACGTTTAGGAGAAATAAAAGACTCGTTAGCAAACCCCCTGTGGGTGGACTTAATCAGTCTGGGTATTCCTTTTTAATCAACCAGGAAGTTCACTGTTGTGTGAATTTCAACATTTCCTAAAATACCAGCTTTTTTTTTGGTTCACAGTCACTACCATGCAGCTTCGCTCCCACTCGTAGCACATCATGTACGTTGAAAAAAAAATGTGTAGTGAACACTACTCCTCACAAAAGCATTGTCGTCTGTAATGGAAACATACTGGTTCCAATGGTCCGTTTCATCAATAGGCGGTAGTGGAGGTAGACTATACAATCGGCGTACCCGACGATCAACCGTATCGCCATGCATTAGACCCGCTGGATCAGCCATTCGACTGACGGAAATATCACTGAACCATATGCATGAGGTCAACAGTTGTCATCTGCATTCGCCCTAAAGGCTTTGTAACCGTCGCTGTTGCATCTCATTGAATCTAAAAAAAGGCATGGAAATCCGATTCAAAATAATTTAATGTATAGGGATGGTTACATGTGTTGGGTGCCAAAACAGGTTCAAAGAAGAAAAACACATTGCATTCAGGGGATGTACTAGGGTGTAGGTATATACTCCACCAGGTGCTGTTACAGACTAATAAACAGAATAAAAAAAGGGGGGAGGGAATGGATACTCACGACGACAATGAGTAACACTCAACGTTTCTGCTTGCGACGGATGGTGCAGTCCCGACAATACCATTTGCCCTTGGGTGGGGCATTGAGACCTACGCATTGGTAATGGAACCACTCGATTTCACAATTATCGTCATCACAAGCCACCATTTCCCCAAACGATACTTGGTTGCAAAAACAGTAAGTAGGTTCATTAGGGTCAATGGCCATATCACTTTCCAACGCGGCTTTCCGGGCAGCTCGGTCTCCACGATTGGCATACCCTTGCGTGTCCCGTTTCGCAGTGCCTCGAGTATGGTTTCCTCGACTCCCGCGTTCCTTGGGTGTATTCCCGACGGGGTCAGGCTGACTTGTGGTGGAATTATGGGGTCGATTTGAAGCGGGCGACGTTTCCCGACCACGTCGTTTCTTTAACGCACCGCTGTTACCACCGCCTTCCCCTTGGTTACGCTTGTCCGTCGTACGTGGACGTCGGTCACCCGTCTGCCCCTGGTACGTATCGTTATACCGTAGATTACCGGACCGCTCTTCGGTACTATTAACAAAAGGCCCGTGGTGCACAGGGTGTTGGGGACCCGAATTACCGTGTAAAGTAGAGGTCAGTTTAGGAGTAGTCATTTGTTCATCCTCAAACTTCATCAGGTCTTCGTCCAGTTTACGAATGTGCCGATCCACCAAATCATATGTTTGTGTAGCCAGCATCACTTTTTCTTCCCCGTGTTTAAGACAGTTGGAAAAGTACTGGGCAAACTCTTGCAAATCCGCTTCACGAGTCTTGTCGTCCAAGTCAGGAAGCTTTTGTAAATAGTCGTGGATTTTGGTCTCGATACGGCTGGTTATGTCCTGAGACAACGCGTCCAATTCGCGCATCAATGTAAAACTACGCTGCAATTCGGCAGGTAAAGCCTCGAGGGTGTCCAAGTACTCTTCTAGGTACATTGTGCCCACTAATGCTATAGAATAGGAAAACAAACAGGATACCAAAACTTTTGGTTACGCCACGTTAAAGCAGTGGCCAACTGTTATGGAGGGATGGGGCTACCAATACCGTTGGCGGATATAAAAGACGGAATAGAGGAGGTAAAGTGAACGTCGAATAATAGGAATGTAACAAACAAGGATACTAGAACGTCCATGTTAAAAAAAAAATAAAGGCCATGGGAACAGTGTTATTTACAGACGTTAAAGCCAAGGTTCTATCATGCTCCCTTTCCATAACAAGAAGCCTTTCAGTATTACCCGCACCCGTATGCTCACTTGGCAAGGGAAGTAATAAATCACGTGATTTTATACATCGATGAATTTTTGGGCCATGGTGGATTGGGCCTTAAGTCCTCGTTTCCACTCTAAACTATCGACGGTGTAAGCACTCGGTTCGTCAGAATGACTGTTAAAATAACCGAATTTTATTCACTTTCACACTTTGATGCGCTAAACTTTTAACGGTCTATTTTATACAATATATAAGCGGTGTTAAAAATAATTATGAAGTGAGGGGGGGGGAATACCTACAGTAAACCAGTAGCGAAAGTGATGATGGTTACCTTCACCCTACCTAATGAATAATGGGTTGTGTCGTGTATCCAATATAAAAATTTCCACGAGTGGCCACCATTGGTCTCTACAACTGTTACCAACAGATCTATGGTAAAACTAACCCTCACTTTGTATGTACCACCGCGGGAATCTATGGTATGATGTTGCATATTCCTTCCATATCAGCATACTACAGAAAAAAAAAAGACTATCGCCTGATAATAAAGTTCATATAAAGCGAAAGGAAGGGTTTCCACCAAGGTTCCGTCTCTTCCCTTTCATTTTTTTTTCACGGGGTTCTTAAAAATATACGGGTTTTTAACACCTCTGGCCTTTCTGCTACGTGAGGGTTAGGTTTATTCCCCTATTTCGAAATTAATAAACCTGGCTCCTGATTGTGTTACTGTTCCTGACTTAATTTTGGCTAAACTTTTTTTTTCTCTTTCGCTTTGATCTCGCGGTTCTAGGCCGACTTTGTCCACTATGACTACCGAACCTATTATAGAGACCACGTCCAACCAAAAGATCCATAATGTATTGGTACAGATCTTGACGTTGGTGTGGTTTATGTGCATTCCTATCCGTACCTTGGTGAACTTGGTATTGAGCGTCTTTTTGACCGTGGTATGGCGTCCGTTTGTTACAGTGTTTACCAGGACTCCATTGGCTGGTATGTTGGCCCGCTTTGTGGAACGTAACACTTGGGTAATGATTCTGTTTTTTGCCTTGCCGGCCAGTTTTGTGTTTGATACGTTTTTCCGTATCCGTAACTGGTACGTGCGTAGCTTTCTGGCGGCTCCAAAGTTACATGATCAACGGGTCCGTGAAGTACAGCGTCAAGTGCGTCGTTGGAACGAGCAGGGGCGCCAGAAGCCCATGTGTACCGCTCGTCCTGGTTGGTTGACCATGTCCACTCGTTCGGCCACTTTCAAGGACGACTGCTCGCGTATCTCCGTCAATCTGCACGATATTATTCACGTGGATACCGTCAACCAGTTGGTCAAGGTGGAACCATTGGTAGATATGGGTCAGATCTCTGCCCACTTGCTGCCTCTTGGATATTCGTTGGCTATCATGGTGGAAATGGAAGATCTGACCGTAGGTGGTTTGTTGATGGGAGTAGGATTGGAAGTCAACTCGCATATTTACGGGTTGCTGTTCGAAACCGCGGAGCGCTTCGAAGTGGTGTTGGGCGACGGTTCTCTGGTGACCTGCAGTCGTACCGAAAACCCGGATCTGTTCCACGCTCTACCCATGAGCCATGGTACTTTGGGGTTCTTGGTCTCGGCGGAACTTAAGATCATTCCGTGCAAACCTTACATGCATCTGACCTACGAGCCCTGTCACACCCTGGATGAAATGGCCGACAAGGTGACCAAATACTGCGAATCGGACAACCCTCCTCCCTTCTTGGAAGTCACCGTGTACAGCAAGGAAACCAGCGTGATTATGCTGGGCGAGTATGCTGATGTGACCACTCCGGAACAGCGTGCCAAGGTTAATCCCGTCAACTACTGGTGGAAGCCCTGGTTCTATAAACACGTGGCCGGCTTCCTGGAAACGGGCCCTTCGGAAGAATACATCCCGTTGCGTCACTACATTCACCGTCACACCCGTTCCATTTTCTGGAAGTTGGAAGAACTGATCCCCTTTGGCAACCACCCGTTGTACCGTTACTTGCTGGGTTGGTTGGGTGCCCCCAAGATTGCCTTTTTGAAACTCTTTACCCACACCCCCGAAGTGCGTCGTAAGGTGGCCGAATCCTCGGTGTACCAGGACATCATCGTGCCGATGAGCACCATCCGTGAGTCGATTATTCTCTTCCACGAAGAGTTTGAATTCTATCCTCTGCTCTTCTACCCCGTCAAACTATTCCACAAGGCCCCGGGCTGCGAAGGTCTGATCCGTAATCCCGCACACCCCAAGCCCGGTACTAATCCCCCCTGGGAGATGTACTTTGATCTGGGTGTCTATGGTATTCCCGCCCCCGTTCGTCGTGGGGAACACTGGGATGCTGCCAAGGCTAACCGGGCCATGGAAAAGTTTGCCCGTGACAACCGAGGTTTGCAGCTCATGTACGCCGACACTTGGCAGTCGCGTGAAGAATTCGAAGAAATGTTTGACCACACTCTGTATCGCAAGTGTCGTGAGAAGTACCACGCTAAAGGTGCCTTCCCCGAAATCTACGACAAGGTTAAGCCTCAGGATAATCGTTAAATCCGTTTTTTTTTGTGATTGTTGTGTTAGTGGTTGGATATTTTAATTTTTCAATTATTGCTTGAATTTTAATTCTTTTGCCAATTTTCGTTCCTTTAATCGGTTGAATAATAGGAAAGGAATAATCTACACGTTTTAATATTGAAAAATCAACAACTATATGGTAGCTCTAGTTTTAGCATTCATTTATTTATGTTGCGTGCTCACTTCCCATTATTCTACGCGTCTATTTCTACATTGTTATTAGTCAATTCACAATAAAATGGATGATGGTTTCGAGTTAAGCCCTTGAATATTGAAATTTTTGAGGGTTACCTGTTGGTGGTATAAGGGCGGGGAGGGATAGAGTTGAATCTGACTGTCACATGATATTTATCGACTGCGCCATCACAAGCAACAGAAAACCAAAAAAAAAAAAAAAAAACTCAGTCCTTTGGGAATGTACCAAAATCTCCACCTTCTTTTGGTATCCACGGAAAAAGAATGTACCACAAGCATGTTTTAGAGGACACGGACCGCAGCACACTCCATTTTTTTCCCATAAGAAGGCTCCGCTGTGCCCATGCTTTGCCCTCGAAACCTTTCTTGTTCCTGCTTGTGGTTTATAATACTTTTACTAACCCTTTAACTTTCTAGTGTTCTCTTTGCGCGTTGTATATGTGTTGGCATAGTCATACACTTTATATCTTTTGGTGTACATCTGTGTTGCGGTGTAATTGTTTTCTGAGAGGTTTTATTTTTATTACTACATCTCTAGCATAGATTGCATACTTTGACTACTTGTTTCTTTGTCGGCTTGGGCTTTTCGGATAATCTCCCCTGTTCGTTCTTTTATATATCTCTACCGAGTTACACTACTACGCGTTACTTTTAACACGGTAGACTCACGACTTCTCTCCTCTCGGTTGTTCGGTCTCCCCTTTCCGTACGATACTACGATATATCTTTATTCTTAACGAGTAATTCATTTACCAAGATAACCACAACTATGGCCCAATTACAACACGAAGAAGAAATGGAAGGTCTCGAAGAGGAAGTCGCCGGACCTCTGCCTATCGAACAACTTGAGGTAAGTTGTTTGGTGTGTGTGAGGGGGGGGGAGCTAATACTGAACCTGTCTGGCTCAGTTAATAGGCGTATAACCCTCACGCTTTTGTAATTTTTGATACTGCTGATATGTATCGGTGTTTCTGCAAAAGAAAGTCAAAGAAGAATGTGGGGGGGGGAGCTGTTGTCTTTTAACGGAGTGATATGTACTGGGTGGTTTAATCGATGACTGAAGATGGCTAAACTGCTTTGATTTCTCGGTTTATTTTTGTTGGCAATGTGGTCTATGGGGGGGGCGGTTTTCTTTATACGACTATATACACATTGTTATGTTTGGCAGGAGGTCGGTATTGGTGCGGCGGATGTCAAGAAACTCAAAGAAGCCGGGTACTACACGGTCGAAGCCGTGGCCTACACCCCCAAGAAACAGTTACTGACTGTCAAGGGGGTATCTGAAGCCAAGGCCGATAAAATCCTGGGCGAGGCGTCCAAGTTGGTGCCTATGGGGTTTACCACCGCCACTGAATTTCACCTCAAACGTGCCGAAATGGTCTGTATGTCCACTGGGGCCAAGGAACTAGATAAATTATTAGGCGGGGGGATCGAGACAGGGGCCATTACGGAGATCTTTGGTGAGTTCCGAACAGGTAAAAGTCAGCTATGCCACACTCTGGCCGTAACCTGCCAACTGCCTGTCGAAATGGGCGGTGGGGAAGGCAAGTGTTTATACATCGACACCGAAGGTACGTTCCGTCCCAGTCGGTTGTTGTCCATTGCGGCTCGTTACGGTTTAAACGGTGACGAAGTGTTGGATAATGTGATATGTGCTCGGGCGTACAACACCGACCACCAGTCTGCGCTGTTGATTCAAGCATCTGCTCTCATGGCTGAGTCCCGCTTTTCGTTATTGATCGTGGACAGCGCTATGGCCCTCTACCGTACTGATTATTCCGGTCGTGGTGAATTATCTGCTCGTCAAATGCATCTGGCCCGGTTTTTACGGATGTTGATGCGGGTAGCCGACGAATTCGGAGTGGCGGTGGTTATTACTAACCAAGTGGTGGCTCAAGTAGACGGTGGGATGGCCATGTTTAATGCCGACCCCAAGAAACCCATCGGTGGTAATATTATGGCCCATGCGTCCACCACCCGGCTGTACCTCCGTAAGGGGCGAGGGGAAAACCGTGTCTGTAAAATTTACGACTCCCCATGTTTGCCGGAGGCGGAAGCGGTGTTTGCGATTCTCGATGACGGGATTGGTGACCCCAAGGATTAGGTTTTTCTGTTGTTAGCAAAGCTGCTGTATTGTGTTTATTAGCTCGTTTGGATCACATTATTTAGTAATAGTCCCGTTTTTTTTTTGTAGTTTTTGTTGTGTCTATTTTGGTGAAATTCGTATCTTATAGCCAAGATCATAAACTTTATAAAATGAATGCTTTTTTTTATTTAGCTATCAAGAGTTTTACTGATTCCCAAGTAACGTGCACAGCCCAACTGAGTTTGATCTTGACTTTTCAACATTATCCGAGCTCGTTGGGCTTCAATTCCAGTATTAGCCCTCGTAATCACTCCATAAGAGGTAAAGAATCAATAATCCGAATCCCATCATGATTTAGGTACGGGTTTCCCCGATTTTATTAAACAAATAAAGAATTTGGCAGGAGAATCCCATTAAAAAACGGCATGTGGTTGCAAAATAAATCACCATTGAGGTATGAAATCCAGATTACAGCGTAGGTTCTATGTGAGTATCGTTTATATAAGGGTTAAAGGTTTCGCCTACTCACAGACCTGTTCATGGAAATGTTTATCAATCTGAAGGAGCATCTTCTTGTTGGAAATAATAAAAGTCAAAAAAAAAACTATGTGGTATACTCGCTCTATAATCAGTTGAAAATCAGCGAGAAAGATTTAGAATCGACGACCACCGCGACCCCCACGGCCACCATTTCCGCCGCGACCACCACCGAATCCTCCACGGCCACCGCCACGACCTCCGCCAAATCCACCGCGACCACCACGACTACCCCCAAATCCACCACGACCGCCACGGCCTCCACCGCGACCACCACGACTTCCGCCTCGGGCACCTCCTGGACCACTGGCGGACTTTCTCTTTTTAACCTTGTCAGTCGACACCGGTTTTGGTAGGAAACGCTCCAAAGGCAAAAGTTTATCCTCAGCAATAAACACCTTGTCTTGTGCTTGAAATGACGTCGCAACCATGCCGTCTTGCAGTTTGACCGTAAAGTACACTTCGTTCATTGGACCCAAGATTTCGTCAACTTTACCAATCTGTTGCTTGTTTTCCAAGTATATCGGTGCGTTGAAGTAGGGAATTTTGGGGTTGATCGATTTGCACACCATTTCACCTTCACAGGGGTGCTGGAATTCACCCATGGCAACTACCGTATCGGGAGGACCTTGGGGAGCTCTTCCGAAACCACCATCGCGGCCTAATCGTAAGTTTCACACACGAAAAAAAATAGTAGGCGATTATAAAAATAGATTATTAATATATATCCTAGGTGCTTCACAATACGAAATTAATACAAAAAATTGTACACCCTCTTTCTCTCTTCTATTTTACCAACATAGCACATAATAGAGATACATCAAAGGAGAGCACACCGGCAATCGACAGCGTAAACTGATATATTCTCACCAGTTTACTCCACCTTCCATATCCAATTTTTGGATTGTTAATATCTTTAAACAAACTGAATTTACCTCCTCGATTACCACCGCGACCACCTCGGAATCCACCACGACTACCGCCACGATCACCACCTCCGCGTCCACCACGGAATCCACCACGACCGCCACCTCCACGTCCACCACGGAATCCACCTCGGTCCATTATAACGAATGTAGGGTTATCAGCGTTAGAACTAGTCTCGTTTTATCCAAAGCGACAAACTGGTATGTCGAGCTTTCGGTGAGAAATATGGCGAACCGATTGTAATGTGTGATCCCAAAATGAAGATAAAGCAAAGCCCACTATAAAAGTTTGGCACTGCAACGGTGAAAAAAAAAATCAATGTAACAGCGGGTCGTGTCTTGGTCAGAACGATCAGCGTAAAAGTAGAAAAATGCCAACCCACTTGTGAAAACTTTGCGCAAAAAAAGGGGCAAAGTATCCCAAAAAAAAATAGTTTTTTTTTTCTCGTTTGTCCTTTGAAAAATAGTGTATTGGCAAGCTTGATCTATTCCGAGCTGGCTGATTGTTTTTCGACCATATAGAGATAAATCCGCCAAAGTTGAATGGGTTGCTCACAAAACATTATTGGTTAG
>JAOPJG010000349.1:0-27255 GCA_027478255.1 Dispira simplex | reverse complement strand
TGCAGTTTAACCAATAGCATTTTGTGAGAGACCCATTCAATTTCGGCGGATTTTTCCCTATATAGTCGAAAAAATATTACCCATATAGTGAAAATAACCATAAAAATCGTAGGCTTAAACTAGGTAAAATGAGCTGAAAAGATCATAGAGAAATGGGTGATTTTTTTTCGACTATATAGAGATTCGGAGCAAAAATTGTACCAGCGACAGCATAACATAGGGTTTAGTGAGAGACCCATTCAATGCTGGCGGATTTTTCTCTCTATAGTCAAAAAAATACTACCCAAATGGTGCATTTGCAACAACTTTGACTTTTTAGGAATATATCAGGAACTGATGATAAATTTCATCATAACTTTTGTGCAGCAGCACAATAGTCATTCTAGTCATTATGATTCTGAAAATTCAACTATTGTGATGGATTAAGTGGAATTTCCAATGAAGTTAACGAGTAGGATCTTGGATGTAAAACACATAATTTTATTATACAGGAGGAAACTGATCATAAGGTACCAACAGGGGCTATTTAACTGAATTGCCTCTGGGGACATTTATGGAATTCGGTGTTGTTACGAAAGTGGGATGATGTGGTTGTTATATTCTAAACGAGGTGTAGTATGTATTGAGGCTGATATTTACACTCTTACTTAACCGGAGCCGCTCTAAATGATACGTGAGTCTAGCTAAGCCACTTTGGGTACAAACACAGGTGATGAGAGAAATATTGCTCCTAATTTTACACCGTTTATTAGTATGCAACACTTATCATACCAATAATAATGAAGTTGCTATTCAGAACGATTCAAAATTCCAACAGTGAAAATACCGGACTGCTTAACACCTTCGTACCTTCCAGTTCAGATAATTCAATCAAGAACAAGTAAGTGGCCACTGTACCCCCTTGCTGTTTAACGAGATTCTCGGCCGCCTTGGCACTCCCACCCGTCGCGATTAAATCGTCAATGATAACCACACATTGACCAGGTTGCACTGCACTGGATTGCATTTCGAACACGTCCTCACCATATTCCTTGGAATAACACGCCTGGATGGTTTGGCCAGGCAGCTTTCCTTGCTTTCTAACGGGGGCAAAGGCCGCCCCGAGACGAATGGCCACCATGGGACCGAACAAGAAACCCCGGGCATCGAGACCCACCACCACGTCCACGGGGGTCTTTATCTGGGTTTGTACGTGTTCTACTAACCGGTCGATAATAGCTTCGATGACATCGGGTCTTTGAAATAAGGGGAAAATATCGCAGAATTGAATTCCCTAGTAGTTTACCAAAGTCAAAAACGGTGAACTCGTGGGGTTATTTGCGTGCCCCGTATATTTTTGTTTGGTTTTTAGACATGGGTAAGAATAAGTGTGTTAGTGTCCGTTATTTTTTTTCTATAGTGACTTGTCTTTTCGTCTCTCCCCCCCCCCTGGTATCTTGTTTATGTACCAGCACAGGGATACCACCGGATTTACCCAATGGAAATACCAATGTCATATTGGCCATAGACCTACCTTGGTGGGGAAATCGGGTACAACGCGAAGTAACTGGCGAATTTCGTCTAAAGTAATAGCCATAGTGTCGACTTTGAGTGGGTGAAATGGAGAAATTTTTCAGCGGTAATGGGAAACACTCAACAATGAATAAAAAAGACCGGTAAAATAAAAATGTGAAGAAGTATACCCTTGTGAACAAGAAAACCTGAGAAATACCATATGGGTGATTTTTTTTTCGTCTCTATAGCAATTCGCAGCAAAGATGTACCAGTTGTAATTTAACCAATAGGATTTTGTGAGAGACCCATTCAATTTCGGCGGATTTTTCTCTATATAGTCGAAAAAAAATCGCCCATATTTACACGTATAACTTACCAGCATCTTTTTCATCAGTGCCCAGTGTTAACAAGCTTTGTTTTTTACTGATTTTTCTCTTGAGCACTTTCAAAGGTTTGTGAGGACCTGAGAATCAATTTCCAATCAGTTTCAGGAAAAGGGAGCTAATCCACCTTCATTCACTGGATGAAGTGCCGGGTTCCTCACACCCTACGGTTAATGTGGAGCTGGTTGATGAACTCTGTGACTCCTAACAATATACGTTTGTCCACCGCACCTATTCGTTGGGGAAGTGCGTTGCATTTACACAGCTATATTTCGAAACTACGTCGAATGAAATATTTAATGATTCTGATAACCCTTTTTTAAAAAAAAACCAGAAGTAACACACCGTCACTTCACTCACATTCACTTTACAAAGAAAAACAATTATGAAATTTAACCATATCCCCTTTCCGCTTATAACTCGTCGTGTTTGGAAGCAGCATCGTTATCCTCTGACTCTTGCTCCGCTTCGACATCGAATTTATCTTGGCCGTTCGATTGGCCCATCATTTTATAAAAATTTTGAACTTCGTCTTCTTGGTCGTCTTCCTCATCGTCGTCGTCTTCTGGACCCTTGGTCTCTGGGGCAGGCTTAATGGGCACATCCGCTTCAGCCTGTTCGTCCACGTCCAACATACGACGCATAAGGGATTCAATTTTACTGGTAAAACTGGGAATGTCCTGTAAATCGTAGCCCGACTGCAAAGCGGCGGTATCTAGTAAAATTTCAGTAGTGGTCTTGAGCTTTTCGTCACTTTCGTTGTCTACAACCCGCTTGAGTAGGTCTTTCATGACAGGGTGATACGGATTAATTTCAAACACCTTCTTTTGCGATAGGTAATACTTGGTCATAAAGTCGTTTTGACCCCGATCCTGCGCCTTCATGAACCGTTCCATGGTGCCCGACCAACCCATGTTATTGGCAGCGATGGCACAAGGAGACGAAGTGAGTCGGTTGGAGACTACCGCTTTTTCGATGCGTTCGCTCAGATGTTTCCCGAGGAATTTGGTCAGGGGTTCAAATTCCTTTTCCAATTCCTGCAAGGTGGCCTTATCCGTGGCGTCTTCGTCGCCGAATTCGAATCCAGACTGAGCCACGTTGCGCAACTGCTTGCCGTTGTACTGCATCAGGGCCTGCATGGTGTACTCGTCGAGCTGGTTGGTCATAAACAGCACTTCGTAGCCACGGGCCAACAAGGCTTCGACGTAGGGCGACATCTTGGCCTCAGCCAGGGAACTGGCGGCAATGTAGTAGATACCTTTTTGACCTTTCTTCATGCGGAAAATGTACTCTTCAAAGGAGGTGGGGTGCTTCGAGGCTGAGCTGTCGAAACGGAGAAGACGGGCGATCTTGGAGCGGTTGGACGTGTCCTCGGTGATCCCCATCCGCAAATTGGCACCAAACTGTTCCAGGAAATGCTTGTACTTTTTGGGGTCCTTGATTGCCAAACGGCCCAGGGTGTCCAGAATCTTGCGTACCAGGGTCTTTTTGATGGAATTTAGTTCCCGGGAGTTTTGCAAAGTTTCACGAGATACGTTCAAGGGTAGATCATCGGCATCGATCAGAACCTTGACAAAGTTGAGGTAGCGAGGCAGGAACTCACCCAGTTCGTCAGTAATAAAGACCCGCTTGACAAAGAGCTTGACGCTGTTGACGACAGTCTGGAAACTTTGGATGTAGTTGGTGGGTTGTTTGGACGGAATAAAGATCAGCCCACGGAAGTCCATGGTCCCTTCGGCCTTAAAGTGGTTATAAGTGAGGGGGTCAGTCACTTCCTTGGTAAAGTCTTGGTAGAATTCCTTGTACTCGACCTCGGTCACGTCTTTGGGATCACGCATCCAGATGGGCTGACGGGAGTTCACCTGGGCCCACTCTTCCTTTTCGATGGTCCGAGTGGTAGTCTTGGGTTGGTCCTCGGCCTCTTCGGTATCATCCTCGACTTCGGCCTTGTTTTCGTCCCCTTCGTCTTCGGTGTTTTCCTTGTCTTCCCCGTCGGCATCTTCCGCGGGTACTTCAATCGTTTCCGAAGTTTTGGTCCACAAATAAATAGGGAACGATGTAAATTTCGAATGCTTTTCAATCAACGTCTTAAGGCGATGTTCTTGCAGATATTCCGTTTCGTCGTCCTTGAAACGCAAGGTAATTTTAGAACCGTGACCAATATCGTTTTCGGGAAGATCTTCGTAAATGGTAAAGTCCCCCACACCGTTGGAGGCCCACACGTACTGTTTATCACTGCCAGGAGGTTTGCTAGTAAAAGTGACCTTATCGGCCACTAAAAAGGCCGAGTAAAAACCGACACCAAACTGACCGATCAAGTTGCTCACGTCGCTCTCGGTACTATCGTCCTTACCTTCACCGGGTTTCTGGTCCATACGGTTGAGGAACTCGGCGGTACCCGATTTGGCAATAGTACCCAAGTTATCCCGCAACTGTTCCTTGGTCATACCAATTCCAGTGTCCTGAATGACCAAGATCTGCTGGTCAGGGTAGGCTCGCACGGAGATTTTCAAGTCCGAAACGTCACTCTCCAGGGAAGAGTCCACCAACAACTGATGCCGGAGTTTACTCAGAGCATCCGAAGCGTTGGAAATAAGCTCCCGAAGGAACACTTCCTTATTTTTGTAGACCGAGTTGATGATGAGCTTCATAAGTCGGGGCACCTCGGTACCAAATTCGTACTGCTCGCTCGTAGCGGCAATCTTCTTCTTTTGTTCCTCAGTCAGGGAATCTGGCGAAGCTGCCATGTTTTTCTCGGGGGCATCTGCAACGGACTCGCCAGCCTGGGCGACTACCGTGGTATTCGACTCGGCTTCATTGGCGGTAGCTTGTACGAAACCACCGGCCATCAGGATAGCCAGAGTGAAGAGGGTCAATTGAACATGACGCATGATGACAATAGTTAGATAGAGTAGATAAGTCAGAGAGTGATATAAAACAACGCAACAGCAAGAGAAATTGATGTAAACTGACAGCAAAAAAAAAAAACCTCCCCCAAGTCACTTGCGGGACAAGTATACTCTAGCCAGAGTGATAAATATATATATAGAGAGAGAGCATGAAAATAAAGCAACACAAAGCAGCAGGAAGCGGAGCATAGGGAATATATATATATTGATGGGAAACAGAAGCAGGTACTACGCCGGAGTTGGTAAGTGGGCCAGTCAATGCGTGTTATGCAACAAAGGGGAGTGGGGGGGTTCATGTACATTCTGAAGAGTCGGAAAGTCGCCAATTGGCATTCGCTTATTGGTGCGTTACTAGGTCAATCCTACCTGAAGCACTTTCCCGCTAAGTGGATGATCCCTTATTCTTCACTACCCCAACCATCCTTGTCCAAAACAGGCGAATCCCTTGTCTACCCTTTTTTCTCTTATCGCACCCTATCGTAAGGGTTGGTGAGTATTACAAAACCCTCACTCCACAGTGCGATCCCTCACCACTTGCCACGGATTACAGGCCATACAGTTGGTTTATTACTAAATTCATAGTAAAGGAAAAAAAATTGATTTCGAACACTAAAGGTATAAAAACGTCACATCAAACAGCTTGGAATGTACCCTATATTTCCTTCATTCTTTCATGTCAGCATCACTAACATGCTGTTATCCCCATCAACTAAACTAAAAACGCCCTTCAAAAAAAATAAAGAACAAAATAAAAAGACTTATTGGCAGTAAACCAACACATGGCCAAGTCGAGTCACAATTTATTCGTCTCTTCCCTGTTTCGTTAAATATTTCATTTCCTAAAATATCGAAAAAAGTACTGGAAATTTAAACCAAACATGAAATGGGTAGATCAACACTCAGTACGAACGATGGTCCCGAGGCTCATGAGGACCGTTGTACCTCGCAGAGTGAGGACGAAGTTGATAGTGGGAACTCGGTCGACCTGGTCGAGGCCGGTAACCCGGTGGGTGGGAATAACCGCCACCACCACCACCACTGTGGGGTCTCGGTCGATAAGAACGATCAGATCCAGAATACGTGGGCCGGGGACGGTAACCTGTACGAGGCCGAGGTCCACTAGGGTGATGACGGTGGGACTGGTAATTGGAAGACGCTATAGGTCTCCCCGAATGTGGACCCGGTCGATAAGAGTCCACAGGGTGCGAAAGTCGGGACCGTTGGATTGGTGAGTATCTTGGGGCTGATCCAGAGTGGTAGGAATCCCCGTGGTGAGGTACGTGGTAAGGACGTTGGCGGTAATCGCTGTGGGCCGGGTGAATTCGTTGCGCGCCATACCGAGGCGTGTGGGAACGATCCGACCCACCCCCGTAGGAAGGTGGAGTACCGTCCTTACCGCTTGGCTGGTGGCCTTGGCGGTGATGGTATTGGGCCCAGTTTTCCGAGTGACCCGCTCCAAAACGCCCTCGATGTTGGGGGTTACCCGATTGTAGGTTGTTCTTGTTCATTTCTACAAAGTCAATATCCCGACGTGTCAATATTTTGCGAGGCTGGCGAACTCCCGGAAGCAAAGTAGTCCTGTGGCGACGGCTGGGATCATTGTCCGGCAAGATGAAAATTGCACTCAGACACATGTTATCCTTCACGTTGGGCATATCCAACTCTTGAAACGGGGTGTAATAAGTTGTATGGGGAATACACTCTGGATCATGTCGGAGAAACCCTGCGGTACAATCCCGTTCGGTCGGTTTGAGTACCAATTGGGTCTCCTTGTCAGAATCCCTGGGTTTACTGTACAGGTCACAAAGCGTCGGGTACAGCGGACTGTCAGGCCCGACCAGGATACTATTGTTACCCGGGGTGTTACGCTGCTGTTCTTCCTCGCTAAGGGTATCCATGACATTTTCCAGGGCGGCGTGGAGGCGATCGGCATTGATAAAGGGCAACAGAACCACCGCTTGCCAGTCAAACTTTTTACCATTGAGGTCCAGTTCGAATTGCTCAGGATAAAAATCCAACACATCAGATAACGGGTCTACCATCAGATTGGCGAAAGCGGAGGGCAAGCAGGCCCGACTACCTGCTGGTAATACACTCATCAACTGTTCTAATGGTCGAATAGGTTGACTGGGTGGGAAATCAACCGAAAATTCGCCGAGGTGTTTAAAATCACCCGTCAACGGGGGATAATGGTAAGGGTAGTACCACGACCATGACGCACATCCGTGGTAGTAATAGTGCAAAACCCAGCACAAACCTTCCATATACGCCCGACATACCATTTGCCGAAATTGTACATCGTCCGGCGCCACATGGAACTTGTGATGGTAGTACCGTCCTTCGTAACCTTCTTCGTGTATACGTACCGCGTCCTCTTCCTTGGTGGGTTCTTTACTCTCCACCTGATCAGTCGAAACGCCCTCCGATAATACCTCACTGGTGCTCGGCGGCGAAGTGGCACCATTGATGGGTGGTGAATCCGCTATGGACTCGGAAGTACTCTCCGCTTTGCGCTTGATTCCTCGGCTCTCCTTCTGCTCGGGCTCCTTGTCCAGGTCTGTGACAATGCTATCCGGTCCCCGATCGGGACTATTCGAGTCCACAGGACTAGGTGCCAACTGGGGTGTAACAGCAGCATTGGCGGCCTGCTCTCGCTGACGCGCCCGGGCCTGCATTTCCAGTTCTCGGACATGCCGTTCCTTGAGAATTGAGCTTTCCAACTCGGCAATCTTTTCCAGAATCTTCAAGGCTACGGAAACATCGACCTTACCGTTGTCGGTCAGGTATTGACCCGTGTGTTGAAAGTGATCTCGCCAAAACTGCACCAGTCTGACCAAGGCACCTTCTCGGATTTCCAAAGCGGGGAGATGGGGTAAAAAGTCGTTCCCCACAAAAAAACACAGGAATACCCAATCGTCAATGGCTCGTTCCAAGTCAATTGTCCGCCCAGGGACTTGCAGCTCCGCTTCGAGGTACTCTCGCAGTATATTAACATGCACGATAATAAACGGGGTCGGACCGGTTTCCTTGGGTAAAGGAGGATCACCGCGGGCGGCCCGGCGTTTATTCTCTCGTTCTTCTTTGCGTTCGCGTTCCTGAACGGTAACGACATCTTCACGCAGGATTCGGAAATGCGGTTCGTGGCTGGCCAGGGCTAACATGATCAAGTCCGCATCTAACCCGTACAGAATATGACTGGTGTTGGGATCGTACGTGGGCTCCGCTCGCTGACGACGAATGTAGTCCATGATCTTGTGTTCCCCTTCCCCCGCTACCCCGGCATCGGACAAAATCACTTTGATGTTTTTCCAGGCCGGATCGGCATTCATCTTTTGTACCACATAGTACCGCAAGTACGCTGCCAATCGACCCATAAAGGGCGTTCCAGGGGTAATGGTATTGGTATCAAACTTGAAGGAATCCTCGGCATTTTCTATGGTAATTTCGATTTCTTGAGCAATCGTTTCGGCCGCCTCCAGTTTACGAGCACGGTCGGCCTGGAATCGTCGCGCTCGCTGCTGGTTCATCTTGGCACGTGGTGCCACGCCATCGATGGCCATGTATACCAGTTTACGCGGGCGAACCATAGCGAAAATCCGGTCAATGTACTTGAAAATCGATACCATGATATCTTCCTCGCTGGTTGGTCGTTTCTATCGTGGGCAATGTGAGAATACATTGTAGGGAAAACCAAAAAAAGAAAAACGAAATATTCATAGTCATACCGTATGGTTAGCATAGAGCAAGATGTAATTGATTTGGCAAATGCCCGTAGCAGTACCCGAACAAAGGTTATCCTTTGAGGGATTGGGACCACATCTTTAATGATTCACACACATATAATGCCTAGTTCATGTTCTTTATTGAAACAGCATAGTATACTTACTATTCCTTCCTCGCGAGGGTTGGCACAGGGGTGAATAATGCCGTTCATGTCCAAGTACAAGTTGTCGAATTCCACTCCATTCAGGTTGGGGCCCTGGAGATCTACTGGAACAACTTGGCCATCGACTTCATTTGGTGCTTCTTCGGTGACGGGTTGGGTGATCTTTTCATACTTGCGCGAGACCCAGCGAAAAAAGGCGGGAACACCCATGACTATTACGTCTGTATACTATTTTCCTACACAAACTAAAAACAGGGTCAAGGTAAAAGTACTAGACCTCTAGAAAATAAATGCGCTATGAAAGAAGAGGGTTATGATTTCTAGTATAAAGTCATCATGCACATATGAGATATTATGGGAAGAGTGGTCGAAAAATGAAACAATTATCAAAATAAAGATACAAGGAAGTACAATCGTAAACTTTATGGTAATGTAATCGAAGAGAGAAAAAAAACTAAAAGCAATTCAAAAATTGCACTACTGGAAATCCGTTTAATAACGTAAAAATGAAAAAAAGTTGCTAAAATAATGGCACTCACATATCGTTCATTACAAAATGGGTAGTTTTTTTCCACTATATAGAAATAAATCCGTCGAAGATGAATGGGGCCTCTTACAAAATTCCATGGTTAGATTGTAATTGGTACATTTTTTTTTCTCTAAACCTCTATACAGTTGAAAAAAAATCACCCAAATGATTGTGAATTGTATGCAAGAAATATCCTTAATAATTACCACCATTGTCAAGTACTGTGCACACCCTCTTGAACCACTCATCAAAGCATCTGTGAAAATCACTTCGTTGGAGGGAACCAAGGATTTCATTATATGCCCTTATAATCTCATCATCATTGTCAAACACTCAACCCTCCTGTTTTTTCTTGATATGTGGAAACAACCAAAAGTCACATGGTGCAAGGTCAGGAGAGTAGGGTGGTGTTTTAAGTAGTTGGAGTCCAAATTCATCCATATGGGCCTTGCTATAGTGAGAAACATGAGGTCTTGCATTATCCTGGTGGAGGATGATTTGGGAAGTGGGTGACTTTGGATGCGCTTTCTGCCATTCCCCAACCATTGGTTTGACACAATTCTCTACGTAGTAAGAAATATTGACCTTAGCGTTACCAGTACCGAACACAATATGAACAATACCAGTTCTACTAAAAAACACAGTTAGTAAAACTTTTCATGGCTTTGAGGTCCACCATGGCTGAGCAGGGATGGGGTCATGATGACCTTGGTGTTCTGGCACCCATATCTTTCAACCAATGCCAGTCTGGGGGCTATTATGGTAAACCCAGTTTTCATCATACATTATGACATTATACACAAGAGAGTTGGTTGGTTTCTGAAAACAGTCAAGGAAATTGAGGCAAAAGGTTTTGTGGTCACTTTGTAACTCCGAGGTTAGGGAATGGGGAACCCAAGTACTAAGATATGAATGGTAAGGCAACTGGTTGTGGAGGACATTCCAAACATCCCACACTGAAGCCTTTACCTCTTGAGAAAACACTCTCAGGGTCACAAATGGGTCTTTGTTAACTAGCCATTTGATGGTGTCACTTTTATATTCATAGGTCTCATAGGACGGACTCTCTGTGTGATGCTCATCTTCGATTGACAAATGACCAGTCTTAAAGTTGTTGTATCAATAACACACTGTCACATACGAAGGATAACCCTGTCCATAATAACCTTGCAAATTTTTGTGGATTTTGGTTGGGTTTAGGTTGAGTTCAAAAAATGCCCAAATGTGGTGCCGAATTAAGGTTGGGGTAATGGCGGGCATGGGGTATTGCGACTTGAGTGAATGGGACATGGTAAAGGACTTTTAAATTAGGATAACTCAGCGAAAACAAAAGGTAGAAAGGTAAAACCAAGACGTATGTGTTTCAATTGAAGAGAGATGACGCCACGAAAAAGGGGGAAGAAAAATAATAACTATGAACTTTTGTTTGACAGTGAGCTTCGATTGCGCTGATATATTTGGGTGATATTTTTTCGACTATATAGAGAAAACTCCGCCAGCATTGAGTAGGTCTCTCACTAAACCCTATTGGTTAAATTTTTTGTAACTAGTACATTTTAGCTCCAAATCTCTATATAGTTGGAAAAAAAATCACCCATTTAGTCATCTTTCACTTGTTTTTAGTAGCAATTAATAAAAAAAATATTGGAGAATTATATTTTGAGTTTATACTTTTTTAATTTCTTGGCTGTTCATCCCTTACGATTCTTTACATTCCTATTCCTGGCCATCTCCGCTAATAAAAAGTTGAAAACTACGTCACCATTAAAAATATAGGGTTTACTAGTAGCTTTCGCAGCGGCTACACATGTTCATTTCATCATCAAGTGTAAAGTCCCAAAAAAAATATCCCACACATACTTTTTTTCTTTCACTGCAAGAACAAACAGTATTGTGGGTTAAAATGGGGAAACTCCACACTTCTAGCTATTAAAAAACATCCCATTGCGCCATATCGTTATAACTTGTACCCAGAAGCAATTACAGAGTTTCCTTCTTTCTCACTCTTCCTTGTCTATCCACTTGTACTGGTTTCGTATTCAGAAAACCCGTCTGACAGGGCTGTATACATCGAGAACAAAATGGTAAGTGTTTACAGTACCCATCCATTATCACGTCACGAACACGAATAGCTTCATCTTCCACCAACGACGAGAAACGGTGCCTGGGAACATCCAAATGAGAACTGTGTGTCGAGGGGTAGGAAGAACACCTTATCCATCCATCCATCCATCCATCCGTCAACCTATCGACCACCAGGTTTATCCTATTGATAGGAAACCTACCGTTTTCTCTATCTCCAAAGCGATAGCAAGTCGTTTGGTGGATGGGTGATGGGTCTACCTTCCATAGGATTACGGAGTAGCCGATGGAAATAAAATGTACCGCCTATGATGCGACGAACTTACTCCTTGGGATTCCGGGACTGTGAGATGAATCGTTCAAAAGTTAATGGTGCACTCTCTACCTTGCTAGAGGAGCCATAGGCACCCTCGCTTTGCCAATTCTGCAAATTGTAATTGTCCCTATTGGTGCGAATGTAATCGAGTTACACTCGAACGGAAATGCTAATCGCTATTTTTTGTCACTGCTTTCTGTTTATTGCTGTGATCTGGAATGAAAATTCTTTCCTTGAATGCTTTCCGATATATAGCCGTCTCACAAGTCTTTCCGTACCAAGCGTACGTTGGCCAAGAAGTTGCGTCAAAACCGTCCTCTTCCCCAATGGTTCCGTTTCAAGTCTGACACCAAGATCAGGTAAGCTTTTACTAGTCAATCTCGCTGAATTACGTCTTATTTTTTCGATTAATAGTGAAACAAGCATGGTCAAGACCTGTTACCCGTAGTCGCACACTCGGATTGATACATTTATAATGCTACATAGATTGTTATTATATTTTTGCTAACATGTTCTCATTGCTATTTTATTTGATTGAAATGTGGATGTTACGTTTTTGTAACGCTATGTAAACTCTTACGTATTGGTACTCTTTTTTAAAATTGGTTTTTTAGATACAACGCCAAGCGCCGTCACTGGCGCCGTACCAAGCTGAACATCTAAATTGCAATCGGATGTTGAGTATCATACTTGATGGTCCCTCCCCCCGACGAAACCCGAATGCCTTATCGAGAGGTCATAAAATCCGTGTATACAAAGATCTAGTAGCGATAGAAGCAACGTCATGCTTTTCAAGAATTTGTAAGGCTTCTTCTTGGTATGCTATCACAATAAATACGGCATGGGTGGCTAATTTTTCTTGGTGGAGTAATTTCAATGTTTAGTTAGAGTGCAGAATATCATATTTTAAGACAGATGATGCACCAGTTATAATTTTCGCAAAGGAGCCCCCTTCAGCAAAGTTATCCATACGTAGACTTCTTCATGCTAGAATGGAGTGTGCCAGGTCGCTAGAAATAATAATAGTATACCAGTGGCTATAAATGTGTGGTGAGCGTAGGTGCTTTGGGGAGTGGACACACCTGGGTAATGTGGGTTATTTTCTCGCTGGTTCACCACTGGAATGCTGGCTCTAAACTCCACTCACACTTTTATGTAACCTCGAGGACGACAAGTTTTTTAATCCGCAATAAAATATTTCACCAGGATTGAATGTAATGCTTGGAATGGCCCTGTTAATAAAGTTGGGGTTGGTGCATAGATCTTCATACTCAAACCTTCCCTACAGAGTTTAAAAAAATAGTAAATTAAGCATGTAAAAAAATGATCTCAGCCACGATAATCACGGTTTGTACCCAAGGAAAACAAAATATAGAAGTCAAACTAAAAAATAGTAATGAGATAAAGTGAAAGTAGCACCGAAACACCTGAGCCACCTTTAAGAGTTGGACGGAGTATCAAGCGAAGCCGAATACTCGTTGTGCAGCTTTAACTGGGCATCCCACTGCTTTTTCAGTTTTTTAACCCGAGAACTGGACAGAGATTCTCCATTAGCATCTCGACGGGGAATTCCCTGTTCATCAAAGTCACTGTAGAGCTGAGCATTCTCCCCCGTGCGGAATAATTCAGTGGGCGAAGTCTTACCCTTGGCTAGTCGTTCCGCTCGTTTGCGTTGTTGTTCGACCTGGGCGGCGGCCTTCTTCGCCCGTTTTTCGGCTTCACGTTGGTTTTTCAATTCGCGAGCTCGTTTTAGTTCTTCGGGGTCCACCAGTTTCACCAGAGCCCGTCCGTCGTCTTGGTCGTCCAACAACACGCCGAGATCCGCCAGTTCCGTATCACGTAGCCTGTCGCATAATACCAAAAATTCCTTTGGGGAACCATTCTTGCGTGCCAATTCACGCACATTATCACGGAACTGCGCCAAGACACGTAGATAAGGCATGGCTACTTCCTCTACACTGGAGGCTCCTCCTTGGGCACCCCCGCCGAATCCGACCGTCGGCCCCGATTCGGCCACACCAAACACCCGTAGAATCTTGGTCACGTAGCGGGCAATCTGTTCGACCGCGGGAACGTTGAGCTGGTCCCGGGTGCACCTGTTGATATAAATATTAGTCTTGCTCACCAGTTCCACCAGGGCCTGTAGTGCGGCCGGGGTGTTAAATGAGTCACACAAGGCTTGGTGAACCACTGTTTGTTTACGCTGCAACTCCTCCACCAGGGACTTTTCGGCGTCACGGTACCGATGGGAGCCAGTGGAATCGGACGCTCTCTCGTGGAATTCCTGGATAAGGGCCTTGGCTTTGAGGAAGAAGTTGTGGAAATGCCGTTCCATGCTACAGGCCTCCTCCATGGTACTTTGTTTAAAGTCCATGGGACTGTCCCATTGCTGCTGCAAAAAGTTGAATCGAATTTGCCGAGCGGTGTACTTCTGCAGGGCTTTCTTGATGGTGATGAAATTTTTCAGGGATTTGGACATCTTGGCCCCTTCGATGTGCAAGTGACCAGGGTGTAAAAAGTAATTGACCCACTGATGGCAGTTAAAATAGGCCTCCGACTGAGCCAGTTCGTTATCATGATGAGGAAAGGCCAAATCGATACCTCCAGAGTGAATGTCCATAGTTTCCCCAAGAACGTCGCTGGCCATGACTGAGCATTCGATATGCCAACCTGGACGACCTGGCCCCCACGGGGAATTCCAAATTGGTTCCCCGGGTTTGGATTTCTTCCACAGGGCGAAATCGGACGCCGCCCTTTTACCGGTTAACTGGTTACCCAGGGATCCTTCTCCTTCCTCTAACAATTTGGTATTGCCGGCCGACCAGGGCTCCAATTTAGCGTAAGAGTGGTCGGGAGACTTATCAAAGACTCGAGTATCAAAGTAGACTGATCCATCTGCATCGTAGGCGTAACCGTTAGAGATGATTTGTTCGATATAGGTAATGATTTCTGGGACATATTCGCTCACGCGGGTCAGCATATCAGGAGGCAACACGTTCAGCGCCGCCATATCCTCAAAGTAATCCATTTCCCAATAGGCGGCCAATTCCCGAAAGATTTTAGGGTCATTGACACTCGATCCTTGAGCCAAGTCCAACCAAGGTGCCACTACATCCCGAGCCAGATCACCTACCACTTTCACTTCTACAGGTGTCGTGGTAACGGCCTGTAAAAAGGCTTCCCCCTGCTGGATTGCCTGTTTCGCCTTATTGACGGTGGTAATGTGTAGCGGCAATTTGGCATTGTCCGAATCGGCTGCCCATGCATCCAATACCGACTGTTCTTCAGGCCATTGGGCCAAGTCCAGTTCGGATTTGATGTGGGTCTGGATGTACCAATCAGTGGCTTGGCGAATATCCCGCAAAGTAGCCTGGGTAAGTTGAGGATGAGTCTGGGTAACCCACCGTTGGTATAAGTAGTTTTGACGAGCCCGCAGGATAATTTTATCGTCAATATCCGTAATATTCATCACCAGATACACATCATAATTGAAATATTCCTGAAGTATACGACGCATAATATCTACAGTTACGTAGACCCGGGCATGGCCCATGTGGGAAGCATCGTACACCGTCGGACCGCAATTGTACCAGTTCACTTGATTACCCTGGTGAGGCACAAACGGTACCTTGGACCGAGTCAGGGAATTGTACACCCGTAGTGTGCCGGCGGCGGTGTCCGCGGGGTTGGGAATGGGTTGGTGCCACTGTGGTTGTTGCCCGGTATTGCCGGTGGAGGTGTTCTGGGTCATTGCTGTAAACGAAAAACTGGAATTCGATGACCAACGAGTGGTAAACGGTAGGAAGGAGGAAGGCAAGCGGGTGCGGTGCAAGGAAAACAGCTTATGGTGAAGGGTTCGGACTACAGGGAAACGTTGGGTGAGTGGGTACAAGCTCAACATGAAACGCGTTACGTGCGAGAAAGAATAGAGACCGAAAGATACTTTTGTAGCAGTAATACCACGAGTAAAAAATACAATAGAATAAGACGACCTGGAGTCTATATTGTTCTGGTGATGGGGTTCCACCTTAACATGCTTTGAGGAAAATAGGGCAACCTTATTTTTTTTTTCTAATTTGAACACCGTGGTACGGTAAAATGGCGTTAGGCCGTGAGTTTACTCACATTGTAGGTTGGGCTTTCATTGTACCTTTCAACTTTATTTTATCACGTGACTATGGCTTAATCTTCGCCACCAATGCACGCTGTTTAACGACATGGGTGATTTTTTTTCGACTATATAGGGATAAATCCGCCAAAGCTGAGTGGGTCTCTCACAAAATCCTATTGGTTAAATCGAAATCGTCACACCTTTGCCCCAAATCGCTGTATAGGCGAAAAAAATCACCCACATGTGTAACAATAGCAAGGAAGAAAGTGGGTAGATTTTTTTTGACTATATAGCGAAAAATCCGCCAGCGCTGAGGGGCTCTCTCACAAAATCCTATTGGTTATGTTGCAGTTGGTACATTTTTTGCTCCAAATCTCTATAGTCGAAAAAAAATCACCCAAATAGTTTACTAAGTAAACAACAAAAAAAATGCAAGGGGTAATTTTTTTTATTTTAGCAAGCACAGTCCAGTGATACGGTGAACTTGAGCCGTAGGCAAATACGTCAATAGTTCTGGCGCTTTCCCGAACATTGAGTTGTGGATACAACACTACACAGCACTATTGTTATTGTTTTCCCGGTTACAGAGCATTTTACTTTGTGAGTAACCCAAACTACCCTTAGGTTGCATTCCTAGTGGATAACCTGGGGTGAATAGTTTTGACCTAGGGTACTTCAGTGCTTCTCCTCAGTTCTTTATTGCAGGCATTCTTTGTTACTATATTTTTTTCTTCTAGAATCACCCCAAACGACTATCCAATGGCGGAATCCGAATGGCAAGTGGTCGGGGGTCGACAGCGTCGTAAATTCAAACAGGCCCAACTCTCCGTGGCTGACAAAGACGGCGTGGCTAACCCCTCAGCGACCCAACGTAAGCCCAGTTACCTTCCCCGGGGCCAGAGCAATTACACCAAAGCACGTAATTTCACTGCCCCTAGTCGAACCAAACCGGGCAATCCTTCGGATCAAACCGCTGCATCTGCCGGTCGTGACGAACCCATCAAAACTCGCCCTTTTCCCGGTCAGTGGAGTCGTGGTCGAGGTCGGGGTCGCAGTGGATACCGTGGGGTACCACAAGAGCACTCCACCGACCACCGCCCGGCCCTTGGGTTCAGCCCTGTCCCCAGGCCATTATACGGACTTTCTGGTAAATCTTCCCGTGGTGGCATGAACGGAGAAGAGTCCCGGTTCAAATTTCGCGTGAACCCCGTTGGGGGAACATTCCCAGGAAGTGACGAAAAACATAATAAAGATGACACTAGTTCCGATAAAGACGACGACGAGGATGATGATGATGACGACGGCGAGGATGACATCGAAGCCGTTTTCCCACCGGTGTCATTCTTGGTTTTCTGTCCTTTTGCCAACTGTTCCGATGACACGCTTCCCTTGACCCAACCCGCACAGCTTACCAGCCATCTCAGTGAAGCTCATGGTCTCATATTCAAGAACTTGCATCATATGAGCTTTTCGCTGCAGAAATATCTGGATTCGTGGTCCGAGAAACTAGCCCAAGACGTATCTACTATTGAAGGGTTGGTGACGATTCCGGGGGTCGGGTCTGACGGCCGACTTGAGTACATTATTGGTGCCAGCCAATGCCCCATCGACCAGACCCTACGCCAAGATATCCAAAAGACCAAGCTGGACGAAATTCTCAAGACCCAGGCTCGGGAACGACAAGAGGATGCCAAGCAGTCTCGTAAATGCCTCTTTTGTAAACAAATATGTGAGCACCGCCAACACTTGTTCCGCCACATGTTTACCGAGCACAACTTTAATATCGGTCTGCCCGACAATTTGGTGGACGTAAACGAGTTCCTGAATATCCTTGAGGGTAAACTGGGCAACCTACAATGTCTCTACTGCGAAAAAACCTTTACCTCCGCTGCCGTACTTCGTAAGCATATGCGTAAAAAGAAACACTTTAAGATCAGTGCCCGCAACCGGTTGTATGACCGTTTTTACGTGGTCAACTTTTTGGAACCGGGGAAAAACTGGGAAAGCTTTGAAAATGAAGTGTACGATAGTGACGAAGACCGTCGGGATAATTCGTGGGACGATTGGCAGGAGGAGGTACTCACTCCCACCATGTGTTTGTTCGACGATGTCGTGGCTCCCACCCCGGAAGTGGCCTGTGAACACATGCAAACGGTCCACGGGTTTGATATTCACGCTATTCGTCAAACTCGGGGCTTGGATTTCTACAAAACGGTGGCCCTGATCAACTTTATTCGACGTCAAACCGCCAGTGGGGTATGTATGGGATGCGGTACCAAAGTGGATGAATCTATGAGTCTAGTTGAACATATGGATAAGAACGCCTGTTTCACTAAAATTCCCGATGAACATCACTCAGTATGGACGGATCCTCATTTTTTGTTTCCCACTTATGAGAACGATCCCCTGTTGATGTGGTTCGACGATAGTTGGTCTGGCGACGAAGCTGAATCGAACCCGGTGCAAACCCCTGAAACCCACGGTACGCAGCCTCCCGCGGCGGATTCTACCACACAAGACAAAGCTGTAGACGAGATCGCTGACACTTTGGCCACCGCCCAGGCAAAGTAAATTAGTTTACACTGGGTGGGGATAACTTTGGTCTGTTGCTTAAAAGTTGTCTCCGCCTTTCTTTCATTATTTTTTTTGCACTACCCATTACCTACCCTTTGACATTGTAGAGTTTCTTCTTTTTAGCTCTGGGCACACCAAAGCATACCTGGTCAGTAACATTTTTTAATTAAAGAGCTATATGGGTGATTTTTTTCGACTATATAGAGATTCGGAGTGAAAAATGTACCAACTACCACATAACCAATAGAATTTTGTGAGGGAACTACTCAATGTTGGTGGATTTTTCTCTACATAGTCAAAAAAAATCACCCATATTGCTATAACTTACAACATTAATATTGGAACATTACAAAATTCCTGAAACTCAGGGGTAAATAGGTGATATTTTTTCTTCCCCTTTCTTTATGCTGTTAGCCCTTGCTAATAGGAACATACACGTCTTGGTTTTACTTTTCTACCTTTTGTTTTCATTGAGTTACTCTAATTTAAAAGGCATTTACCATGTCCTAGTCACCCAAGTCACAACACCCCATGCCTGCCATTACCCCAGTCTTAATTCGGCACCACATTTGGGTTCTTTTTAAAGATGGCCAAAACCCAATTGAAATTCACAAAACTTTGCAGGGTTATTATGGACAAGGTTATCCTTCGTATGTGACAGTGTGCCGTTGGTATAGCAAATACAAGACTGGCCATTTGTCATTAGAATATGAACACTGCAAGGGACATCCTTCCAATGAGACCTATGAGTATAAAAGAAGTGACACCATTGAATGGCTAGTTAACAAAGACCCATTTGTGACCCTGAATGTGCTTGCGTGGGAGGTGAAGCCTTCTGTGAGGGATGTTTGGAATGTCCTCCACAACCAATTGCATTACCATTCATATCTTAGTACTTGGGTTCCCCATTCCCTAACTTCGGAGTTACGAAGTGACCACAAAACCTTTTGCCTCAATTTCCTTGACCATTTTCAGAAACCAATCAACTCTCTCATGTATAATATTGTGATATGTGATGAAACCTGGGTTTACCATAATAACCCGCAGACTGGCACTGGTTGAAAGGTATGGGTGCCAGAAAACCAAGGTCATCATGACCCCATCCCTGCTCAGCCATGATAGAACTTAAAATTACAAAATTTTAAATAGACTGTGCTCCTCAATAAAGTGATCATGTTTTATACTGTTTTCAATACTGATGACACTAGGTCCAAGAGTTAATAGTACTAAAGGAACGATGTCAAACCAATGATTGGGTAATGGCATAAAACACATCCAAAGTCACCCACTTCCTGTATCATCCTCCACCAGGATAATGCAAGGCCTCATGTTTCATGCTATAGGAAGGCCCATATGGATGAGCTTGAACTCCAACTACTTAAAGCACCACCCTACTCTCCTGATCTTGCACCATGTGACTTTTGGTTGTTCCCGCGTATCAAGAAAAAGCTGGAGGGTAGAGTGTTTGACAATGATGATGAGATTATAGGGGGTATATAGTGAAGTCCTTGGTTCCCTCCAACGAGGTGACATCCACAGATGTTTTGATGAGTGATTTAAGAGGGTGCGCACAGTACTTGACAATGATGGTAATTATTATTAAAAAATCTTGGTTCTTATATGAGTATTTCAGGGGTTTTGTAACAACTGATATCACAAGCATTTACACGGTGACTAGACCACAATAATCTAAACATTATCACTTTTTATTTCGAAATTAAGATTTTGAAGAAAAAAAAGAATACATTGGGTGGGTCAATGAAAAAAAAAGAACTAGATTGGCTGCATCAAAACAGCCCGAGAATTATTATTTTTACTTGATTTATTATTTTTTTTTGACAAGAAAAAAATATGAGTAGTTTTTTTTCGACTATATAGGTAAAAATCCGCCAGCATTGAGTGGGTCTCTCATTAAACCCTATTGGTTAAATTTTAGTTGGTACATTTTTTCTCCAAATCTCTATATAGTTGAAAAAAATTACCCATATAGAGAAATTGGCAATGACGAGAATGGAATATAACGACGGCACTATTGTAGCACAATGGTAAATCAAATTACTGGTTTGTTTGACACGAATTGGACGACATTACGCCATTCTTTTACTTCACATTCTACCTTTAATATTTTTTTGAGACAAAGTACCATTTTATTTTTCAAGTAATAGGTCATTTGACTTCCACATTCGAATCACCATGGCGAGGGGTAACAAAAAATACTCCAAAACGCCGATCCCCAGCTCCCAGCGGGAGGGTAAAAAGGGCAGGGGATTGAGCCGTAACGAAATGAAGCAACTAGAAGAATACGGCCATTTGGATCCTATGGCCGGGTATGACGACGGGGATCTCGATGAAGCTGTTTTTAAAGCTATTAACAAGCGCAAGTACCAAATGGAGTATACCGAGGACGCCTACGGCAATGAAATCCGACAGGAAACGGCGCAGGATTTGGAAGCCGGGTTACAGCGGCACCGTACTCTCTTGGGAACAAAGCAACCGGAGAACGACCTTCACGACGCAGCGGAAGTAGTGTTGGCGGAAGATAGTTTACTCACTCGCCACCAGAAACGGGTACGCAAGGATCGTGCTGGGGATACCCAAGTAGCCCATATGAAGGTGAAGGGAAAAGCCAAACGGGGGCAGCTCAATGAGGACAGTGAGGACGACGGGGATGAGTTGATAGAGGCAGCCCTGGCCAACGCCAAACGTCATGGGGCTTTATTCATATCGGCAAAGACTCTTAAAGAAACAAAGTTCAGCCAGCGCTCGGCCCGCTCCTTGAAATCGACATCGAACTCCAAATCACAACGTCGGAACCCTATGGCTTTGTCAGACTGGGATTCGGAAGGCGAGGCAGGGTCGGGCAATGCCTTTCAAAAGTTGGTGGGGATGTTGCGAAGGGATTCCCAGCATGGGCAAGTTTACCAAAGGCAGGCCATCGAGGAAGCTGCTCAGGAAGATTTCGTGGAATATGGTGACCATACCAACGACATCAACTCCGACGATGAAAATGAATCGGCTAATACGGGGAGCAATTCGGATCTGTCGGCCAGTGAAGCTAGCTCGGAGGGTGACTCTGCTTCGTCGGACGAAGAGTTAGGGGACAACAAGGTGATGTCGGATAAATACATTCGTAAATACGCTGAGGATGCCGCTACACTGGACGACCGCTTGGCCCAGGACCTGAATGACCAGGTGGATGAGGCTGAGATCGACGACTTGGAAGACAGCGATACCGAACTGGTCACCGTCGACGGACAGCATTACCCTGACTATTATCAACAACATTTCCGGGACGAAGTGACCGACACCCTCAGCGAATGCGTGGCCCGAGTTATTGACAAAAAGCACCGGATTACATCCTACTCCAACAAAGTGCTTTGTCAAGTCAGGGGTTATTTTTACGATGACTCAGCCAAAGCCGTCTTCACCGAGGTGGAAAAACCGATCCCTGGCCATTACGACACATTACACATCAGGCCCCAACTGCGTGACCCTTGGTCCAAAATTTTTCAAAGTAAGAGCTCAGATTCCACCACCCATCGGTTGGACGACCAGTTGTTCCGGTTGCTAAACCACTACCAAGATATCCTGTACGTAAACCGTAACCATAACAATGCCCACCGCATTCGACGGGCATACGTTTTACATGTACTCAACCACGTTCTGAAAGCTCGCTCCAAAGTGGTGCACCACAATACCAAGTTGGTCCAGGCGCGTAGCGAGGGCAAGGATCTGGGCGATTTGCGCGACCAAGGATTCACCCGCCCCAAGGTGCTCATTATTGTACCGTTCCGCAATGCGGCCCTAGAAGTGGTGAACTTGTTGATGCAGTTATCGGGTACCAGCCAACAGTCCCACAAGAAGCGCTTCGTCGCTTCGTTTTCCATTCCCAGTCGGGAGGACGTGATCGATCCCAACAAACCCGATGACTACACAGCCACGTTTAAGGGCAATACCGACGATTACTTTCGTATGGGTATCCAGCTTGCCCGTCAATCTGTGCACTTGTTTTCCTCCTTTTATAACGCGGATATCATTGTGGCCTCGCCCTTGGGACTTCGTCTGGCGTTGGGGGTCCCTGGTGCCAAAGACAGTGACAATGACTACTTGTCCTCCATTGAGATGGTTATCGTGGACCAGTGCGACGCCATTTTGATGCAAAACTGGGATCACCTGGAACATATTTTGAAACAGCTCAATGCGATGCCTAAAGAGGCCCACGGCTGTGACTTTTCACGAGTCAAACGGTGGTTCCTTGACGGCCAGGCCAAACATCTACGCCAGACTTTGGTATTCTCCGATTACTTGACTCCCGAACTAAACTCTTTGTTTAACAACCACTGTTTAAATGTGGCGGGAAAGCTTCGCATCAAGTCCACCTACGACGGGGCCATTACAGGGGTCATCACCAAGGTACCCCAGGTGTTCAACCGTATCGAGTGCCTATCGCATACCGAAGCGGAGGATGCCCGTTTTAGCCACTTTACCCAGGTCACGCTCCCCGCCTTGGAAAATTCTGCCCTGATGACCGCCGGACACATCCTCATTTACATCCCGTCCTACTTTGACTATGTTCGTTTGCGCAATTTCTTTCACGATCGACAGTACAAGTTTGCTACGATTTGTGAATATAGTTCGACGCAGGATGTTACACGGGCCCGTACGGCCTTTTTCCAGGGTCATGTCGATTTTTTACTGTACACCGAACGGTTCCACTTCTTCCGGAGGTATCGTATTCGTGGGATTCAACATCTCATATTTTATGGGCTCCCTGATCATGCCCATTATTACCCGGAGTTGATCAATTTTATGCCCCTGTCCATGGTAGTCCAGACAAAGAGTGTCTCCCGTGACTCTGTAGTTAAACAAACCCGGTTGGCTTTGGCGGCTGCCACCAAGGGACTGTTTGATGGCGAGGATTGGACCTGTACCATTTTGTTTACCAAATTTGATCAGCTGAAATTGGAACGTGTTGTGGGCACTAATCTGTCCAAGAAAATGGTTATTGGTACCAAGAGTATGTTTACATTTACTTGAATCAGACTGAAAAAACAATGTTTTTATGTTTTGATTATAACATCGGCTAAGGAAAATCAATTGACTACACTAAAATTTTACAATTCAAACAAGACACCACCTTGGGAAATCGTCTAATGCTACACGTGGTACCAAAAAAACATTTGAATAGTATCCGTGCAACAGAAAAATTACAAAGATGGGGAACCATCACCCGCCAGTTCCATCACGAAGCCGACACCGAGTTTGGCAAACTCGAGCATATGGTCAAAATTGAGGCGCTCCATGGTGTCGTTTTCAGAATGTATATAAGGATTCTTTTTAGCAGAGTCACTTTCAAATGGGAATGTGGAAGGAAATCCGGTACGGTTCCATGATGCGTGATCCGAACAACGGTAACCGCAAGGAAAAAGCGACACATTAAATTTCGTATAAGCAGCCACAACGATTTGTAGAAAATTGTTGAGATCGGTGTTTACGTTATCGGATATCAGTCCCATGGTGTTTTCGTGTCCTTTGGTAACGTAGCCCGTCATATCAAGCTGCAACATGGCATAAACGTTCTTTCCATCCTTCTGATACTGGGTGGCCACGTCAAGTGAACCCACCAATCCGACTTCTTCCCCGGCGTACCAGTGAAATTCTAATGTACGTTCGGGTTGGTAGTGAGCTTCCACCAGTCTACGGTAAACTTCCACCACGGTAGCGGATCCACTGCCGTCATCATCGGCACCGGGCGCTCGACCGTTTTCCTTATCTTTACTGTTAATACTGTCTTGGTGGGCGCCAATAATGATAATTTCGTCGACCAGCTTCCCTTGACCTGGAATACGGGCAATAATCGATGGTTGGGTTAAACCACGGTGAGTTTTCTTGGACACTGTCACTTGCAACTCGTCCGAGGCCCTGCTGGATATTTCCGCGATATGTTCGTACAGCCAGGCAGCCGAGTCTGAGCCATGACTGCCTCGGGCGTATCGGTTGGTAAACCCAGTGAAGTGGACAAGGAACCCACGCATGGTATCAGGGCTCAATTTCTCGATGATAGGCTGGGCTTGCACCTGGGAATGAACTTCTTGGGGGTAAACGGGAGCAATGGAAGCTTTGGTATTTCTAACTAGGGACATCGCTTTCTTCCTTTGTTGATCGTGAAGCCGAACGTTGGTAAGGTCAAGAAAGTGCTTTCCTTTTTCGATTAATTCGTCCACCTGCGCCTTGGTCATCTCTACCGGGCCTCTACCGTTCAACTCAATGTAAAACATCTCGTCATTTTTCGTCTGGTCGCCGACCCAAGCCTTATCCGGCGAGGTAGCAGGCTGTGAAGTTACCGCGGCCAGTAATGCCCAAATACAGATACCAATACCTAGTTTCATCTTGGACAGCAAGCAACGCGGTTTAAAGTGTAGACCGAATGAATCGTAGAAGCTCCTCCCTCTGATAGCAGAGAAAATGTAACATAGAATTAAAATATAGACTTATTCCTGTTAGTAAACCTCAGTGTGATATGAGTGAAAGCAACATTGAATGTAATAATGAACGATGTGTGCGCGAAAAGACTGGCATTCCTTCTGAAAGAAACTACACCCCTTTTTATAACTGAAACACCATGTCCAAGACTACCCTTGTCCCTGATTAAGGACGATATGGTCCCTCAAACCATGTCGGCGGAGATGCCCCTTTAATTGACCACCCAGTTTGTCTGTTGATAATGGCTGGCTGGTTGAGTTTTCTAATGAGAATGACCGTGTGGGTCACAGAAATTTAACTTGTTTTCTTGTAATACTGTAGGATTGACCTGATGGCCGTCGGTGGTATACCTAGATCCGTAGCATCACATGACCAAATCGCGAAACGAGGCTTAATTCGGCATATTGCCTCGTTCATTATAAATGGCCTACATTACAGATGTATGCGGTTGTGTCGCTTGTGTGCGGTTACTTTATACTTTCAGCTACAACCATGAATAAAAAGCCGACAAGGAAAAGGTCCCACTTACAAGAACCGCCCATGTGACTTATAGAAATGATAGGATGTATATTGGGATTTTCTTGTTGGATTAATCGATGGGAAACGAGTTGGTTCGACCGGTGCTCTTCAGACATGGTAGAGACTGGTTTCCACGCTACAGACGATAAGAATATACTAAAAAAAGTAAACTAATAATTTTCGAATAAGAACAAAAGATATTCAATGGAATAGAAGCAATTGATATGATTTAAAATAATCGAAATATGTGAAACTGAACTATGAATCACCATAATCCTAATACTTTTTCAACGAACTGACTAGATCTGCTGTTCAGATCTTACGAAACGACACGATGAAATGGATACATAATACAAGTCTACGAACCTGAGTGGAACAATTCAATATTAAAATAAATTACTCACTCAAACAACATCAAATCCAAACTAATCGAAATAACTGGAGTGGAGTACGACTTTGTTTGAAAATATTGAATAATGAACACTGTTCAATTGACAGAATTCTGGCAATTTTAAATATGCCGTTGAATTTAGCAAAGAATAGTAAAAAATAAAATCGAAGCAACACAAAATTTTCCTACAAATTTCACCAAGTCAACTGATAGATTTTGCAAACAAAAAAATCATACATTCTACTGATAAATGACTGTTTGACTCGAATAATAGAAATATATCACCGACTGATGATTAATTTCATCATACTGGTTGTACAGCAATACAGATGCACAAATCATCGTAGAAATAAAGGACTCTGCTGCTCGATATTCTATCGCTATTGACAACAGCGATGGAGTTTAACTTACTGGAAAAAAATGACAAACACTATCACTACAGGCAATAGGAGCACGCGGTCTTTAATTTCTATTTTTTAATTTAATAAATTATTTAAAAATGGAGGGAGGGACTGGACAAAGAGTAGTCTGAATTGAGTTCGACCCAGAAACTACAACCGTAAAGTTACAGTTTCGGAGGGATCCCCTGCGTATTGCACTGCATATCGCTACCGCCCTGGAGCCGCTTCCAATTTCCGAGCAGCTGTTGCAGGTGTCAGACCTTGAAGGGTAAAAACCACTCGAAAGTCGTCGTCCACCTCCACTCACCACAAAGTGACAAGTGACCAACCACCCAGAAAAGCACCAGAAGGAAACGTTAGAAACCCGAAAGTTCCTTAGCACTTCCCCCCAGCAACCGTTGCTGGTAACTCCACTCCGACTGTAATTACCGGAGCGTCCCTCTCGGACGTTGGTTGGCTTTTCTCAGACCTTCACCAAGGGCATATAATTGGATTCCACCCCGCGTCATAAACAAGTCAGGGAAACTTGGACGAAGGCTGTAAAACCTCCACCCTCCCTTCTCCGACTTTAGTCACGTGTGGACCGTATGTTCACCCCTAACGCAGGCTTTTGCCCAGTCCCTACCTAAAATATAGGGGGAGATCCGAAGGAATCCCTCAGTTAAGTACTCTGGGAGGTGGGTTGGCATCAACAAGGGGCGGCTGTTGAACCACTTGTGGGATCACCTTTCTCCGTTAACTTTTCATATTTTACGGAGGTATTAGTTTGCACGATTTATACTAGCACCAAGTAGTGTGGTAGAACCAAGTGAGCTTTATTTTACACGTATGAATAGAAATAGATGGCTGGGAATAATGGCAAGCATTGTCACCATTGAGCTAGTTCGTACTGCCACTGGTCGATTTCGAGGTCCGTCATTGCCTGCTCCAATGACGACTTTATTTCTAAAGTGGCAGGAGTTACCGTTGGAGGCACCGGAAGCCACTCCGGCTGGTGCATTCGTCCGGCCTTTACGTACTCCTGGTAAATGTCAAGCTCAGCGGCGACTAAACTGGCTTCGGTGGCATAGAGATCGTTGGTCGACATTGCACTTGTGTTCAAATGTATGTAAGAATTGTAAATAAAAATGGTTACAACCAAACGCAATTATTCAAACGGTAGGTGTTGTATATTAGT
>JAOPJG010000034.1:0-58786 GCA_027478255.1 Dispira simplex | reverse complement strand
AAAAATGGCTTTTCGAGCCAGCAGTACTGGGCTTTTGACCACGGCTGATATAGTGAAATGGATACAGGACCACTTTCCATATTATCTCTTAAACCCGGGTATCTTGCGTCAAAATGTCAGTTCCACTTTGGGCCATTCCTCCCTTTTTTTCAAGAATCGAGAGATACATAGCGAAAATTTTAGGTACGAGTGGGGCTATATAGGCTACGACTATACCAGAAACTCTTAGAAGCCAGCGTGATTCTCGGCATTGTTACATGTAGGGTAGTCCCATTACCTGTTCGGACTAATAGTTATGTACCATCACCAATATGTGGTATTCGCAGTAGATGAATGGTCGTCGTTCATACTTTATGTCGTATTCTGATCTCCGTTTGGTATCTTGAGTCCGTACTGCTAGCGAATTTTCTCTTGGTAAAGTTTAGTGGTATCAGAAGTGGTACCATGGTAGTCCTATTCATGGCCAAGAAAAGTGATGCCGTCTCAGGCATTCTAATGTCGAACGTGAGTATTGTACATCCCTGATTTTCCCTTCCTCCGTGCGTATGTGTTTTCCTTGACTATCAAACGCACAACAAATATTTTTCAGTTGAGTATTATTGGTTTCCGATAATTACCTGACCGATAAGATTTTGGTGCGTAATGATGATGTGTTTCTTTTCCTGTAACTGTTTGTCCTTTGTGTCTCCCATTAAATAAAAAAAATCAGTAGGTTTTAAAAGCGTTTCGTCGAATGCATGGCTTAACACTGGTTTTAAACCCTGTTGTCGACACTGTAGAGATTATCTCTCAATATGGAGAGATGACCTGGCGTTGGTGATACTGGGGTAATACTTATATCTCATCAAGATAGCATGATTGAGTGACCTCTTACGTGGAAATGTGGATATAGAACTGCAGTTTAATTACGAAAGACAGGCCTGGAATGTTGGCATACAATATATCACCTACTGGAGATTCCTAACATGAGAAACATTTTTATCATTTTTTATATTTATTTAGCGTTTGAATGTTTACACAAATTTCGTTTATAAACTTACCTGCACGTCGCAATCGAAAAAAAAGCACAATCGTTCAACAACGCATGATGTAATACCATTTATTATTCCAACCCCACACTATTCAAGTTTTGGTATTCAGGTATGGGAAACTCTTTACAAGAAAATTCTGATGAGATCAGTTGTATTGGAAGTCAAGAAAGAGAAGCACATCAAAGATTCAACTAGAAAAAGTAATGGACAATGTATCAAAGCGAGATGCAAGTTTTAATCAGAACTGGCATTGGAAGCGGATCGAGTGCGCGAGGCAATCGGAGCAGCGGAATTTTCACTGTCATCCTCGGTCACACTGTCCTCCCGTTTCACATCGGTAATAGTTACATCCGATGCGGTTGGAGTCAACGAGAGAAATTTCTGCTTGGCCCACTGAATTATTGTCATGGCAAAGAGTCGCTCCACGGACGGCTTGGGCAAAGATTCGGGATCCAAGTTGGCCCAATAGGTTTTAATTTGGTGGTAACGGGCTTCCTCGGGGTCCGACGGGAGCTCATTGGCTTCTTCTTCGGCCTGCTCTTTAGCTCGACTCCTCATTCGCTCTTCAATTTGGCGGAGTTTTTCCTCACGTTCCAACTTTTTACGCTGACGTTTGGTCAAGGTAGATTTATCCACAGGTTCACTTGACGACGATGTGCCCTGAGTGGCCGACTGGGCAATACTCTCCACCAAACGCGTATTCTCTCCTCGTTTCGGCTTGGTATCCGTCGCCAACTCCAACTTGTACTGATTGATTTTTCGCAGCGCCAACTGATAGTTTAGCCAATGTGCAAAATACTGCAACACGTTGGCAAATATGAACAACCCCACAGTCACAGATAGAAAACCGGGACGGTACCGACGGTAGAGGTACCCGGTACCACGCCACACGGGCACACCGTTCCTTAAGAAAAAGTCATAGCGTTCACGAGCGGAAGGACTACGCAGAATTTTTACTATGGAACCCAAACGGGAAAAGATGGCTTGCTTTTCTTGCGAGGGATTCTTATCAGGATGGTATTCAAAGGACTTGCGACGAAACGCCCGGTTAATTTTGGCCACATCCGCATTCTTAGCAACGCCTAAAATGTCGTAAAAGGATTGTTCTTTACCATGTTGCGCCTTTTTCAAAAAGTCCACCAGGTCAAAAATCTCGTGGTCTTCATTAGTCCAAGCACGAGCCGCAGGTACCAGCAGCGAGAGGAGCAAGACTAAATAAACCAGGGTCCATAAACGGAGCCGGAAATGGGGTACCGCCCACATTGTCACCACCACCACGAAATGTAAGTAACAAGTACAAATAACAGCTATACCGTTCAAGAACGTCTAATGCAGTCGGAAGAGCGGGCTATATAAACAATACAATAAACTCAAAGGAAAAGATGAAAATTAAGAAAGCAAACAAATTAGGAGCAGTGACGCAACGACAAAAGGTGATGAGAACAAACCGATGACGTTTGGCGAAAGTGATGAACCACTTTGTCTGGGACCTATTGAGCCTGTGGAAAAACGGTTAACGGACCCCCTTGTCAAAAAAAACTCCCCCGCGGTGTAGAAATGGCACAGACACAGTTGTCTGAATATGTGTTGATAACGTGAAAGGTGACCGTTGGGTATAATAAACCCAGGGTCCCACAATAACTTTGACAAGCCATCGGCTGAGTGGGAAAAAATTCTAAAATCGCAGGTTTCACATCGCCGTTGAAACCTGGTGACTATTTCCTATTTGGAAAAATAAAAGGCGTGCCTAGGGTCACCATTGTGCAAGATATTTCATTTCTGACACCAATACAACATAAAATTTAAATTCTAAGAAATACCAAGGCAGGGTTATTGAGCAATCGCTTAAATTCCTTTGGCCACAATGATAATGACAAAAGAGGTAACCAACTTTGGTGTGATTTTTATTCTATTGCACAGCCTAACCAAACCAAATGCAGTTGTGTCGTCAATATTTACACGTGTAATAAACATACTACTTAAAGGATGCTCAAGTACATGAAAAATCAATAGTACACCGTATGAGTAGCCGCCTTGTGTAACCGATTCATCAGAGCTAACCCTTCGTGGGCTTCCGAAGTGCCCTCCACCAGGACATAGTGTACCCCGAGTTGATCAAACTCCCGAAAACTTTTAAACAAGTGGCGTGAACAAGGCTGGTTGGAGTTGGTCGGATCTTTGGAGGACCAATCAGCCATGGACCGCACATGGAGTTGACAATGGGTCGGAACAGTGAGGTTCGTTATTAGTGAGCGATCAGGGTGAACCGATAATAAACCGAACGTAAGACCTGGAGAAGGTGCAGTGATGGCCAGTCGTTCCATTTCGTTTTGTGCTGCTTGTAGAAACTCCTTGTGGGATGATTCATAGTCTGATGTTCCCTGTTTGTTTGTCAAAGGTCGCATGTCATCGGATAATGGGCGTCTCTCAAGCAACACCACTTGGGCATCGGGAGAATAGTGCCGATATTTCATACCGGGGGTAGTGGGGGTTAGTTCTAATTGAGGATCAATGAAACTTTTCCGGTACACTTGACAATCCCGAAACCCGGCCACCTCCCGGATCTGTTCCAAGGTGACCCCACCCGGTCGTAAGATAGCCGGTGGGACACGTAGTCCGTCCACTACCGTCGATTCAATACCCCATTCACACTGCCCCGCATCCAAGATAAGTGGTACTCGGTCCCGCAGGTCATCCCACACGTGCTCAGCTAAAGTGGGCGACGGTTTCCCCGACGAATTAGCCGAAGGGGCCGCCAGGGGGAATCCTGTATAGGCAATCACCGCCCGGGCCACCGGATGCGCCGGGAAACGAACCGCCACCGTAGCTTGACCACAGGTTACCACGTCCGGTATCAACGCCGACCGGGGCATCAACAACGTCAGCGGCCCTGGCCAGTGCCGAGCAATCAGGTCTTTGTACACGGTGGGAATCCGTCTGTCGGGAAGCAGGACCCGTAGCATGGCTAATGATGCCACGTGGATGATGAGGGGGTTGTCGGCTGGTCGGTTTTTCAACCGGTAGATGTTCTCTACGGCTTCGGGACAGAGTGCATTGGCTGCTAGACCGTATACGGTTTCGGTGGGGAGGGCCACCGCCTGGTTGCTGTGAAGCAGTCGGTTAGCTTCTAGGAGCCACTGGGGAACCTGGTGGGTGTGGGTACCATCGACGGTGGTAGGGTGGGGAGTGTCGGAAAGGTTATGAGTAGGGTACGTAGGGTCGGGACAGGGCAGTTCTTGGTGGTGGACAAACAACCGAGCCTGGTCGATAGTGTCTAGCTGTCCAAAGGAGAGACTGGTCGGATCAACGGCTACTACGTTGGTGGGTCGGTGTGGTGAACGGGTCATGGTGGAATAACGCAAGCTGGAAGAGTTGGTCAAAGACAAGGAACGCAGTCTAGGTCGACTGAGTGGCCAGAGGGACGCACTGGAGCAAAGCCGTTCGTAGAACATGCACCAGGCAACGAGAAGGAAGGGAATGGGTGGTATTCTTCAAGCGGCAAGAAAACGAGAGGAATTCTCAATAAGTGCACAAACCGAAACCAAAGTAACTGTCGATAACGACAAAAGTACAAGAACCACGCGAACGTTCAGTCGTCGTTCTGTTCTCGAAAGATATACGGGCAGTAACAAGTAATAGCTGTCGTTGGTTGGTGCTTAGGGCTGATCAAAGAATAGTTTGGTGGTCTTTTGCAAATTCAACCAGTGCCGACTTTATACATTGATCCTTTTGTGACCTTTACTACCTATTCCTCGGCTTTACTTAGTGGCGTAAAGCTCCTCCCTCTCCTTCGTTGGGCGCAATCCACCCATTCCTTTTCGACTTTTGGTGCAGCTATACAGGAATTCGCCATGTCCCAACACGACAGTCGTTCGACCATCCACGTCCTCACAGCCAGAGAGGAGGAAGAGGCCACTAAAGCCTGGAAAAAGAACTCGCTGACCCAATGTGCTTCGTTTATCCAAGGTAAGTGTGGATTTGTGTGTGTGTGTGATGGAAGCAGCAAAGTGACCGGGTTATGTAGGTCGGTATAGCTATACCTTTTTTTTTCATACTCAACAAAGAATATCCCCTGGTCCTGCCTATATCCATGACTAATATTTTGATATACGTGGTCGGCTGTGGATACCACCACAGCGTTTTCCGAGTGTGCCAGCGGTCGCACCGTGTCGGTCGTGTGGGCCTGCCGAGACTTGCACAAGGCCATGAACGAGTGTTTACACCAATAGTAAGTTTGTTCGACAAACCGGCTCGTTAGCTGGGGTTTTTTTATTATTATTATTTTTATTTCGTTCTTTCTTGATAAGGTGACCTGGGAACTGATTCCCTTCTCCCTGGGATCCATTACTACCACAGTGTTCTTGTACGGCGAGGGTCCGAGTCGAGGTAGTGAGTGAGTGAATCGGCACGGTGCTAACCCTTGTTGATAAAGGAACGGTGGTGTTCACATTGATTGGTATGGTCAGCTCGACTCCTGAGGTCCGGGATCAAATACGCAAGGAGATGATCGACAAGAAGAAAGGCAAGCTCAATACCACGTCCTAGGTATTTTTGTCGATAATAGTCAGAAACACCTCCCGACCATCTGCTGAGATGCGGAAAAGGTACGATACATAACCGCAGAGCCCTATCTCACTGCCAGGTAGGAGATTTTAACCGGCGGCAGTGTTCATCTGCACCAAGTGCCACAATACCTCACTCGCTGGTCGGGATGTCTCTGTAACATGCGCGCCTGTCCTTTTATCCGATAATGTCGTCATTTCACCCAGGCCAGAGATGGTTGTTGTGCCACAGAATTAGCGACTTGGAACTATGATTATATCGGGACCTGATCCTTTGCGATGAATGAACAACAGAGATCCAGCCCTGTTGCAGAGATACCGTTCGTACCACACCGAATGTATGCCAAGCCATGCTATTTTGCAATAGAAAGGATCCAATCCCTGTTTCGATGTGGTGAATGACCGGTTTCATTTTTCGTTTAGGGATATCACGTTGGGATTTCTCTGCCATTTCCCCGATAGACCATATGTTGCGGGGATTTTGTTGCTTTTAGTGGTACACTGTTATCTTCCTAGATTAGTCAGGATAGCCTATTAAAACCTCATTTCGTACATTGGGAATAACTGTGTTTCTTGGTATATTTTTCTACTATGGTCGTGGAGCCGGAGTTAATCATATGTTGGCATTCTATGACGTTTGTACTGCGAATCTCGATTAAATTGAAGTCTATGACTCATTTTCCATTGCCAATACCACACCATGTCCGCTTTCGGCAATTTGGTACTTGAGAAAAGAAAGGAACATATTGGAGTTTGTATTCTGAAATTTACATACCGCCAGATAGCCGAACGAGGAACGTTGTACTTCATTTAATATATGCAATGATTGGAATCCACGAGTTATGAAATACCAAAGCGGGGAATGGCTTGTGCATCATCTCTAGAAAATTTCCGATTAGATATCCCGAAAAGAATACAGGGGAATGTTTGGGTGGACAAACGGAATGGCCAGGCCCCAGACGGCCTATACCCACAGTGGCGTGGTGTAACCGTCGGCTCTTTATGGTACCCGAACAACGTAACGCCAAGACTACACTGGATCGGTATATTTGAGGCTTAAGCAAGCGTGGATGCCACGGGCAACCATATTATTGGGCCGAGGACTTGGTTCAATATCAATAACCATGGCGAATAGTCATTTCTCTTCTAACGATATACAATGCCAGTATTCTCAGTGACTTGCTAGCGGAAAAAGCAACAACACATACCTTGCTTATAAATAATCCGTCCTTTCTCCTTTTTTTTCATTTATTCAATCATCAGGTACATCTGAGTTTAATATTCTATACGCGGCATCGCTTAAACGCCTCACACACTATTTCGCTTTACTGCTTACTCTTTTTCGTGAGAACTACCAATACTTTTCGTTCCACCTCTCCTCAACCGTCACTATGCGTTGCGTTGCCTTTGTCGCCGTCACCGCTCTGGCCCTTTTGGCAGTTGCTCTGACAGGTGCTGTGGCCCAAGGCCCTGCGGTCCCCAACCCCGTTAATATCCAAGCACCAGAAGAGGTGCAAGGGGGACCAGAAGTCCTTACCGATCCTGCCGTTCCCCCCGCTGATCAAGGTGAAGGGTCAACCCCTCCTCCCCCACGTTGCCCTGCTTCCCCCCAATAAACTACTGGTCGACCTTGACATTTTCCTTGCTCTGGGACTTTTCTGTATTTTTTAACACGGCTTCTTGAACATTTTTTTCTGCCTGTATACCACTGGTCATCCTATGCGAAAACCGTTAAAAGTTGCGATTTTTGTCTGTTTAACGCAGTGTGCTTTTTTCTATGAAATAAAATTGCCGGGCACTTCATTGTAACTCTGGTTTGACATTGTTGGTAGTATCGTTTGGTGTTTCTGTGACGTTTCATATAGATTTTTAGGGAGAATCAGCTCAGACCTTGAATTAGTCTATCTAAACGTCATATTTCTCGCTTCATGATTCCGTCGACCTTTTAGCAAAATTGACAGTTAACCAGTGAAGATTTGGGTAATAGAGTGCTTCGTACAAAATCAAGTGCGTAGAATGTCCAACAAGTTTAAGTTTACTGCAAGTCGGACGCCATGCCCTATTTTTACACTGATTACCGGGCCATACACAACGACTAGCAACATAACATGGATAATACCTGGTATAGTGGTGATTCGAGGCCACCCCCACCACTCAGTTTTTTTATATCCTTTCGAAATCTCTTGGAAATTTTGCAGCGATCTTCGGATATTTAAATACCTCTAATCCTGGTCCTTCAAGTTTCGGCAAGGTCGCCTTGGTTTTTGATAGTTGGTGACCGCTCTATTCTGAAAATGAGGGTTTGTCGCACCATGGCTCGGATTTCCAACGATTTATACAGATTAGGGGTTGGCACCAGGTATATCAATTTTTGCTATATTATTATCATTTTTTTTAAAAAAAAACGTTATCTTTACTCTACGTCAACTTCACCAGAGTCCTCTCTACCTCAAGGAACGTTACCATTGTATTCCAATACATTCCTAAATTTCAATGTTTTCTGTTTACGTTGATTTTTTTTAATTCCTTAGAAATAACTACGCGAGCAATAAGTTTAAGTCGTTTATTATCCTGATTTTCATAGTTTTATTGCTTTGTACTAGCCTTTTATCATTGACTAACTGTTGGCTTTTATCATCTATTGCAATGTGTACCTTTTATTCGAATTAGTAAAAATTCCGAGTGTTTAACAATACACCCAGAGTTTACCGCAGATTATATGTTTTTGTACTTTTTTTTTTCTATTTTATCTACGTTTCGTTTGTTTCTAATTCTTGCGTCATGTTTCACTCAACAATGGTGAAATCAACCTGGAGGAAAGATGGCTATGTTATTTAATACAATCCAATACAAAAATTGGCATTTAATAATGAAATACTACCACTGCAACGGCCGTAAACTATGCTATGCATTCTTGATAGCCTTCTTGGATATAGTCTTATTCATTCCTTTGTATTTTCTTGTATCCCTACGGCTCATCTTGGACTTGTCTCGCAGCCCTTGACCGCCTTCCCAAAAGGCACGGCCTTCCAGGTGTTTCACATACTTGGCCGCGCAGTGGGCACACTCCACCGCCTGACTGCGGAAGGGTTGTTCACGAGAACAAAATCCACAAATGATCCGTTTGGCCATTTCGTTGGGGTGATCCTCTTTTTCATCGTGGCACTCCCCACACGGGTAAACTTTCCCGCAGCACGGAAAGCGGAACCACCGGAATGACTTTTTGAAATGTTTACAGGAACCTTTGTCCAGGAGGGGTTGGCCGGGTACAATACCCAACTTTTCCTTGGAATGTCCTCCTTTGTTTTTCCCTTTCCCAATAGCCAATAAACCCACGTCTGGTGAAGTAAGAGCCCATCCTGGAGAGAGACGAACAAATTGAACAGGTCCCAAGGAAATGTGCAGACGGTTGTAACAATTTACGCAATGGAAATTAGTCGGTATGCTCACCGCCAACGCTCCAAGTGGATGGGTCTTGCCCACTTTACGGGAACTGCGGGGTATCGCGGGATGCAGTGGGGTTGTTGTTGTGGTGGTGGCAGGTGCGGAATCTATATTTAATAAAGGAGTATCCTGGGGTGGTCCTACCTCGACCGAACACCGGTCACACACCAAATGGTAAGTGGATGGAAGCACATCCAAAGGCACACAATTGGCACAATCTAGATAGCCCAATGAGGTAGAGTGTGCATGAAACAAATCTGGCCGGTAACGTACCCCGAGTGACTGGTGACACCCTGAACACTCCACCCATTTTTGGTGATCCTGCGCATCAAGAGTACCGCTAACATCCATCGTGGAAGAACTAGCGATAGGAATTGCCAATGGGTCATTTACCTCGGGGTGTGTGGAAGATACCATAAATCGATCCTCGGTGTCATGGGATGATGTCTTTTCAAAAGTAGGCGGGATATCTGACACCGCACACGAAGACCGACATCGTTGGCAACTCACCATTAGACTCAGTCTGGCCACACAGCCTAAATCCGATCCCGTAAGCGTTAAAGTCGAAAACCGCATCTGGATACCTTTACTCGTGGGTGGAGTCCATTGCCCCTGAGGTGAATTCGTCACATCAGGAGGAGACCCGGCCGAGAACGCGGATGGCTTGTCGCTGCCAGTGTCTCGGTCAGACTTGGCATTCGGGTGTGTACCAATCGGTCGGTGCTGCACAGACAAATCCGAGAGCTTATGGGTCACAAAAGCAGTCATACTAGGGTTGGCAGGACCCTTTGAGGACATAGATTGCTGGGAAGTAGATGACAACAATGTAGGTTTTCCCTGGGGTGCCTTTTGGTTCATCACTGGTATATCTCGGTGTAGCAAATCACACAGGTTTCTGTCCAACCAATTCAGTTGGTGCAAGAGGGATTTCTTGGGAAAGGTCTTTTTGTGCTCCGTAAAAGCTCGTTGGATAACGTGGATACGAGCGGGTGAAAACTGATCCCGTTGCTGGGCATTCGGTCGGATGTCCAGCAGTGTGGGTTCTTTGGGATACCCACGGGGTACTGTGAGGCGTATGGTAAGTTCTCGGTTTTTCAGAGGGAAATCAAGGTCACTTGCATTCAAAACGAACTGGAGCTGGGTCTGCAAGGCCGTTATGGGGGTTATCCACTCGAAGCTAGTTCGAAATCGTCGTTCCAGTTGACGCAATTCCAAATCGCGGCACGGGTCGGCTGGTCCGATCTTTCCACTGTCCACCGTGGGGATTGACGAAGGTATAGAATTGGATGGAGCAGGTGGAATCATACATGGCGGCTTTATTGGGTCCGCTTCTTTCTCTTCGTTTGGAGGTTTGGTGGATCCAAAGGAGACAAACCGAACAGTGGAGGCTGGAGCTTGTTGTAATAATCTTTCCAGTTGACTATCAAACCATTCAATCAACGCCACAGGTTGAATACCCGTGGTTTCTCGTTGTTGACAATATTCTTCCAATGCACACTCTAGGTTACGAGCAAAACCCACCGGGATATTGTCGTTAAGAATGCGAAACCGGGTGGGGGTACGGGACCGGTCTACGGGTAAGGTAAATTCTAGGCGTACGTAGGGCAAGTCGAAGGAGAAATCGGGATCCGAAGGCGGAAAGGCCACCTCCAGTACAGTATCTACCGTATTTTGGGACGCCGAAGTCACCTCCGCGTGCCAATGAGGGTGCTCCAAAACGGCTTGGATACTCTGGTTATAACCGGTGTCGTCGAGAGAATGGTCCACGGAACAACGGGATGACCGCCCGGTAGATGTGGTAGGAGTAAGGTCACTGTTTGAGGTGGAATGTGATTCATGGACAAACCAACAGGCGTCCCCTCGTAAACAATTACCACGGGCAAAAAAATGGCAGGGAATGGGATGCTGAGGAGAACCCATGGTGTAAGTCAATATTGCTTTACTGGTGTAAAGTAGTGGTGGCGATAAAATACAATGGAATGAAACAAAGCAGATATAGAATATATAGATATATAAACCGTAAAATGGTAGATGCGATGAAACCAAGGAATAAAAAGAAAAAAGGTGTACGTCACCAGTTGAAACAGAGAACGACTACTAAAATACAGTGTGACTTAAAGACTGTCACCACGCACACTTTACTTCATTATTCACCCTACGTTACATTATGAAGTGGAAAAAAAAATCAGGTACTTGTGCCCAAAACCAGCAACGTACGAGGGCAGTAGTTCATCACCTGGCGATAAACTCTGGAGCGAATCAGATCAGATATTAACGCATGACTTTGACCGCCGCAGTTACTTGGGGGAAGTTCATCCAGTCCTGCTTCGCCTAGTGCTTCCAGTGTCAAGGCAACCGCAGTTGTTTTAATAGGCGAGCTAATCCTTGGGTACCCAATAGGACAGTCTGCAAATCGGAGCGCAAACCTGTGGATAACAATGGCCAAGTGTGACCCTTGTCATCATTTTGCGCCGCTTCCTGACCAGCGGAATGACCGTTGGGGTTGGGCACGACGGTAATTCGAAGCATAGTAGCCAACGTAGCAATCGTTTGTATAAGACGGCTGACACAGGGTAGCACCACAGGCCAGATTTTGGCCAAGGAGTTGGGACCGGTGTCGTCCTCACCATTCACTTGTGAAAGGACAGATCCTAGTAAATACTCGGGGGAATAACTCGGGGATTGGGTCTGCGTATCCCGAAAGGCATGCTGTGAGTGTAGCAAAGTCGTGTGGCGGTGGCAGTCCTCCAGATGGGCTACCGTTCCCAAACAATGACGGAGAATTTCGTTGGCTGCCAGTAATTCCTCATTCTTGGTCGAGACCAGGTGGTATGAGTTGGGTTGCTTCGTCTGTGTTGCGAACCATTTTACCTGGCTACGACTAGTCGATTCGGAACTGTTTTCGGTGCTGACCTCCCCCTGGCGAGCACGGCGAGTAGGCGCATCAGAACCAGTATCCTCCGGGATGGTCACAAAACTACTATCCGAATGATTTTTAGAGTGAAAAATTCGCCGGTGAAAGCGGTCTGCCCCGAGCGACCCCAATGGATGCTGGTGTGAAAAGCGTCGGAAATGGGACACCATAGTTAGACTGGGTACCATTGTTGTTGTGGCATCCGGCGGTGAACGGTGCTGACTGGTAGTGGGAGTGCTGGCCTGGACGGCTGAGGCGGATCTTTGGTGAGTCGAAGGAGCCTGCCTTTTAGATTGGGCGGATGGCAAGGGCACGAAGGTGGATGACACCTGTTGTAGCCACTTGAGTCTCCGCGTGAGTTCGGTCGTTAGTGTGGCCACCTGGTTCGACAATTGGCAGCAGTGGGTCAAAAATTCATGTTGTGAAGATGTGGCATGTGTCAGTACTGGGTAGCACCGAGAACACAGTACCAGTAACGAACGTTGTGAGGATGTAGGAGCCAGGGAAAGCGTTTGAGGCATTGTACCAGGGCTAAACGTAGGAGTGCCCACGGGCGACGCCAGCAGATGTCTCGAGGAGACTTTGAGCGAGAGAGGGGTGCTGGGTGACCCTTGATGGGATCTGCCCGGGGGAGGAGTAGTGAAGGTCTGCTCCAATAGATTCACCACACGACGACCTATGATACGGAGCTCAACGACGGCGTAATGCAAGGTAACCCACAAGGTACGCAGGATGTGGGTGTCCAAACCCGTCACGATGGTGTCTATCTCGAGATACATCAGACTGGCCAATGTTTTACACAGATCAAGGGCTACCCGGCACTCCCGGATTAGTCGGGAGAATAGGGCCGGAAAATCTCTGGAGGTGTTCCACGCCATATTGGGCGTACGGGTGAGCGATGTTTCCGATTGCAAAGACCTCCCCCGGGGAAAGGCACGGGATTCGTCCGAGGTCTGCTGTACACGATGTTTAGCGGTTATTACCCACTGTTTCACGTCCAACGCAGCCATGTAATTGTTGGCCACCGCTTCTTGGCACTGTCGATCCAGTTGACGAACGTGATGGTCCAGGTGACTAAGGGACGCTTTGAGAGTAAATAGAAATTTGTCTGGTAACTGGTGAAGAAGTGTCGCCATGCGTACTCTCTCCTTGTAGAAAATTAAACAAGATACCCGATGGAGTTCCCGTCCGGTAAACACCAGGTCTCTGCCGCAATCCAGCCAGTCGGCAATCGCCGGTGGAAGCGGCCGAGCGGATTTCGCATCGTTGGCCATGGCAAAGTACACCACGGCACAGGACAACACACCTACGGATATCTGGGAAAAGTCAGGATTAAGGTCCTTTGCGATAGTTGGGTTTTCTTTTTTTTTTTTACTTTCGTGATGGATATACTGTTCCCACCGACAGGCGTCAGCTTGTTAGTTAACCTAGCTGGGTCAACAATAACGCCGTTACCCGGGGTTGCTATATTTCCGGATGGTAAAAGAGAGAATCGTGTTATGCAGAACAATAATGTAAAGAAACACTATGATATCAGATGAATAATACACAAACGCAACCTGTGAAAATTTATAACCTAAAAAAAAAGTAAGTAAAATGGAGAATTCCGCTAATCATTCCAAGTATAGCACCTGGAATTCATAAAGGTCACTTGGGAATCCCAACAACTCGTCCTAAAGCATGTATTGTTGAAACACTTTCAGGAATTTGCAACAAAAAATAAAAATAATTTGCCTTGCAGTGAAAGACAAGTTTGCGCAATCAAGGATATGAAGTTTGCAGGGGGGGGTAACGGGTACATTTGCGTTTTTTGATGAAAACACTGTTTGTGGTGCTACACCAAAGTGGGTGAATCGTTTTCGCCTGTATAGCAATTTGGTGTGAATAGGTTACCAATTACCTGTGGACAATATGGGTGATATTTTTTCGACTATATAGAGATAAATCCGCCAGCATAGAGTAGGTCTCTCACTAAACCCTATTGGTTAAATTTTACCTGGTACATTTTTGCTCCAAATCTCTATATAGTCGAAAAATAAATCACCTATATAATTAATAGTATTTTGTGGCATGTTTAATGTTAGAGAATTTATCGTTGTAGGGTGGGAAAAAAATTACACGCATCACTTGGAACGTACTGTAAAAGTGTGTATTGAAACTTCATATTTATTGACGAGTAAACCTCTTAACGTAGCCTTTTCGGCGAAAATGGACTAGCACTGACATGTTATATAAAAGTGAGCTGGTGGCATTTTACAATTTCAAATAGGGAATGATAAATAGTAACACGTGGCACGGATATCGTTAGCCTCATGCCACTTCCGAAAATGATATAGTTTAGCTGTAACTAAAAACAAATGGGTGATTTTTTTTCGATCATATAGAGATTTAGAGAAAAGATGTACCAACTACAACGTAACCAATAGGATATTGTGAGAGACCCATTCATCTTCGGCGGATTTTTCGCTATGTAGTCGAAAAAAAAAACTACCCAAATCAGGACTGTTAGCGGCCATACCCGAGTTTAGTTCAGACCAAGAGTATTCTTCGTGAAAGGGAGTGTCTGGGTCCGATGGGGGATAGGCTGGGGTAGCCACTAAGTTCCGAGCCCTGTCTCGATCAAGCACTCGAGCATCCATAAGTTCAGTTTCCATAACAACTAATAAACGTTAAATCAAGAACAGCAGGTAATAACTAATAAGGCATAAGATCATAACACTCAATAACAGTCATAAGTTGGCCAAGGGAACAGTCGTACCCACAGATACATACAGTGGATGGATGGATGGGTATCACACTAGAACGCTAGTGATCAAGTGCTAGATAACAGCCCTCACTAGATGCGAAGTGTGTTATCCCCGTACACGACTTAGGTTCAATACAACGTCCGTGTGTCTACGATGTAGGTCTAGCCTCACACCATGGTTTGGCAATGCTGTGTGTAGCTACCACACCAGGATCACAGTATATAACTTGACCCACACGCCAGAAGGATTGAGTGATACAACGATATCACACGATGCGATATTCGCACAAGTCAGAGGTAACTGCAACCTGCTAAGAATAAGTTTATTTCAATAAAGATATATGAGTAGAAAAGATAGATGATAAAAAAATAATTTCCTTGCTAAGAACGGTTATATCCCGTTGGGGGGGCCAGATGCCTCCAATAAGAATGATCGACCTACTGGTCTGTACATTGTTCTCCTTATTTGGACTGCCATGGTTTGCGGGGTGGCGAGTATTTTTTTTGTATAAATTGGTTATGGGATCCCTTAACTTTAAACTCAACTTTTTTACGAACATCTCTAGCTAAAGACTCGCGAACTTTATAATAAGCCCTTTTACCCCCGTGGTAAAGCCATCTTAAGGAGGGGTTCCTCAAAACGCCACTCAAAAAAATCAGACGTCCATACGCGTTGTCCACGTGGGTGAGTACAAGGAGGGCGCAAATGGTCACTAGGATGAATAAGGCAGGGAACAAACGCATGGTGGTTCAATATGTGGGAGAAAAAAGGAAAGTGCGGACGTACAAAGAGCAGACGGGGGAGGGGCTCAAGTAATGGACAGCAAAAATGAGAAACACAACACTGAAATAAATGGCACTACGTTATGCGGAAAGGGGCATCTAATCAAAGTGAGAATATGGCAAAAATGTCACACTGGCTACAGGAGTAACGGTTGCGATCACCCTTTTTATATTCTTTTGTGAAATCGGGAGAATATATATTTTTTTGAACACAGGTGGGTACTCGAACCATTAGGGTTAGTAAGGTGCATAATGAAGTATAGATCATAAGTATTCCTAACGGTAGTAATTACAGTTAAACTTGGAATTCGGTCTCTACTAATAGCTCACCCTCCGGAAACCTCGCCTTTTGCAGGATACTTTTACCCAACTGATAGCAATGGCACAGTTGCATCATAGGCTTTTAGGTGAATACCACATATTTACCATAGCATGGGGGCGGTGGAGTGATGCACAGATACTTTTCTGAAAAGGAAATATGCTGGCCAATAGCAGAGACACGGTTTAATGTCCCTCACTTCACTGAGAAATTCTGTATGACAGCCCCTTGGTTCCAAGTGCATTCATAGAACAAGTCCCAGGTCGCATGGTTCGGTTGCTAATCCTTACTTGGTATACTCTTGACCAACCCACTCTGTCCATCCTTGTGGGGAGTTATTTACTTAAACTAAGATATTCTGGAAGTGAGTCGCATGAGTACTGTTTTATTCATACTCAGCCACGTTTTTTACATTCAAAAGGCCCAATTTCGCCTCCAATGCTATTTGATTTGCTATTATTTAAATTTTGACCACTCGAGCTTTCCCATGGTGCACAGTTCCGGCAGAACATTATCTGCGTAATGATTGTTTCAATTTTTTTTAAAAAAATGGCTCGAAATTGATAAATAATATCAGGCACATCATTGGACCCAGTCATCATAAATATATGGGTAGTTCTTTTTCAACTATATAGCGAAAAATCCCCCAAAGTTGAATGGGTCTCTCACAAGATCCTATTGGTTATGTGGTAGTTGGTATCATCTATCAGAAATGTTCGATGAAGTCCATTTAAGAACCAGAATTTATTTATAGTAATTATCATCATTATCAAGTACTTTGTGCACCCTCTTGAATCATTCATCAAAATATCTGTGGAAGTCACTTCATTAGAGAGAACCAAGGACTTCAATATATACCCCTATAATTTCATCATCATTGTCAAACACTCTACCCTCCAGCTTTTTCTTGGTGTGCGGGAACAACCAATAGTCATATGGTGCAAGCTCAGGAGAGTAGGGTGGTGCTTTTAGTAGTTGGAGTCCAAGCTCATCCATATGGGTCTTGCTATAGTGAGAAACATGAGGCCTTGCATTATCCTGGTGGAGGATGATTTGGGAAGTAGGTGACTTTGGATGTGTTTTTTGCCATTCTTTAACCATTGGTTTGACACCATTCCTTTTGTATTATTAACTCTTGGACTTAGTATCATCAGTATCGAAAACAGTATAAAATATGATCACTTTATTGAGGAGCACAGTCCATTTCAAATTTTGTAACTTTGAGATCCACTGTGGCTGAGCAGGGATGGGGTCATGTTGACCTTGGTGTTCTGGCACCCATACCTTTCAACCAGTGCCAGTCAGGAGGTTATTATGGTAAACCTAGGTTTCATCACACATCACAATATTATTCACAAGAGAGTTGGTTGGTTTCTGAAAATGGTCTAGGAAATTGAGGCAAAAGTTTTTGTGGTCACTTTGCAACTCTGATGTTAAGGAATGGGGAACCCAAGTACTAAGGCAAGAATGGTAATGCAACTAGTTGTGGAGGACATTCCAAACATCATACACTGAGGTCTTCACCTCCCACACAAGCACTCTCAGGGTCACAAATGGGGTCTTCATTAACTAGCCATTCAATGGTGTCATTTTTATATTCATAGGTCTCATTTGTCAGAAAACAAGGGAAGACAAGTGGTGACCAGGTACAACCAAGAACAAGGGAGATACAAAAGGTTGAAAGTAGATAACAATGAGTATAATAAGGGGAAACAGGGAAGTTTATTCAATAATTCAAACAGATAGCAGAAACAATAAAGAAAACGACGTTGCAAGCTAAAGAACAACACAGAATAAATGGGGGTCATTAATTTATAGGAATCCTGCTGTTGCCACAGGCAATGGTGTGCAGACTGGTTCTTGGGGAAAGATGCCGTAGCTCCCAATGGTATCTTGCACAAACCAGTTCAGGACTGCGCCGCCAGTATGCATTATGACAGACAATGATGATGAGATTATAGGTGTATATGTGCTGCTGCACAAAGGGTACGATGAAATTTATCATCAGTATCTGAAATATTCCTGAAAAATCGGGACCCACTTGTCATTTATCACTTGTATGAGTGACGTATTTATTTCGTACTATTTTTATCCATTGCAAAAATTTTATCATTGGGTTCAGAAAAATTGTTGTGTAGTATTTCAATTTTATTTTGCTGCTCTTTGCTGGTTTCAACACCATATTTAAATCTGTCAAAATTCTGCTCAAAGTTCAGTGTCCACTCTTCAGTATTTCAAATAAAGTCGTACTTCACTCTAGTCTTTCATACAGTTCAAAATTTTATGTAGTTTGAGTGAGTAATTTATTTTAAATATTGTGCTCGTCCACTCTAGTTCGCAGACTTGTTTTAAGTGTCCATTTCGAGTAATCTGAACGTTCAGATATAGTTTAGTTTGTTGTAGCTTCATAAGGTCTGAAATCTACAGATCTAGTCCATTTATTTAAGAAGTCTCACAAGATTTAGTCTATTTCATTGAGTAATAGTAAGATTAGTACTTTTTTTTTATAATTTTACTGATTGTTTATTTTTCCATTTGATATTTGCTAGCCTCCAATGGCCACAGTTGTTAGTTCACCCCAACTTTTTTTTTCCCTGTTGGGTAATCCAAGAATGCACTACATATATAATGAAGTCCTTGGCTCCTCTCCAACAAAGTGATTTTCACAGATGTTTTGATGAGTGGTTCAAGAGGGTGTGCACAGTACTTGACAAAAAAGATATTTATTATTAATAAATTGTGGTTCTTATATGAGTATTTCATATATTATATTACAACCAATAGAACACATATTTAACTAGCATCACGTATGTATCAGAATTCTGTAAAAACATGTGGCCCTATTCAGTCTGACATTCGTTGGGCACTCCAAAACCATTTCCGAAGCTGATTTTCGTTGAGTTGGCATCAGTTCCTAATCCCCGCTTGGCGAAGGCTCCCCATAGTAAACACTGGTTTTTACTGTCTGTGAGCAGTTTGTCGGCCAGGATGATAGCGTCACGAGCATTTTTGAATGTGGGTTGGCACGGCTGCAGTTTCATACCCAAAATAACCAGCTGTAAAGCCAATGTATTACCATGAGCCTCCGATGCCGAATAAAAATCAGCGGTGTAGCCGTGTTCACCTACCAAGGCCCAGTATACTTCGAACAACATGGTGGCCCACACCGTACCTATTGAGTGCACATCTAATGGCCCCATTTCATTTAGGCTTTCGTAAGTGAGCGGGTTAACGGTTTGGTTCAATGAATAAGGGTAGCTTCGAACACCACCTTCCCTAATGTAAGCTCCCATAATTATGCTGTCCTCTGCCTTATGGGTTTCCTTCATTGTTAGTACCACGGCGACGAAATCACTCCACCCTTCACCCATACCACCTGATTCCCCATAAGTTAAACAGACTGCGTTGGTGGGACCGCCTGTAAGCCGTACAGAAAGAGCGTGGGTATACTCGTGAATGATGATATCATTGGATAGATCACCGTCACGCTTAGGAGTAGTGAGATCCCATAAAAACATGGCCATGGTGGGACGTTCCCCATCAGGTCCCACAGACATGTAAGCATTGTTCAATCCGTCACCGAACTGAGCAAGAGCAGCTACGGCATCACTTTCTTTACCCCCGTGGTTAAAGTTGTCGTCTTGAAGGTTACCTGCGACCTCGTTGAAGCCATATTGGTATAGGATGTCATGCATAATATTGCACCAGTAGAACAGGTTGGTGACAGCGGCATCACTGTAATTTCCAGGTTCCATGGACAGATCCATCTCGAAATCAAAGCCCATGGCTAAATTGCCCTGGGGTCGGGGTAATGATTCCCAATTTTCTAACCCATTACCTTCGGGGTCCGCCTGGGCGTGTACGTTGTTGCCACGCGTTTCCCGATACTTCCATCCATTCTTGTTATGGTGCCAATTTTTTGCGTTGCGGAGGTTCAGTTCGATATCCATAACGATACGACGAGTATCCGACTCGGGGCTCTTAGTACCCAACGGCTGCACACGGTAATAAGCATGTTTAACATAACTAGCGTACATGACTACATTCCCGGTTTGACTGTCCACATAGCCCTGAGCCCAGTCGTCGGCGGTCCGAATCACCATTTCGTGGGTCTGGACTAACTCTTCGTTTTCCGTGATTACGAACGTAGGACGAACGGGTACGTCCCCGCCGATAGCAATGTCCACCCCTGTCAGAAGTACTTCTGTGGTGCCTCCTTGTAGACTTGCTTGGACCATCTCGATAACATTTTCGGGCTCGGCCAACGGTGTTTCCATGTATTCAGCCAATTTACCCATGGCTTCTTTAGGTGATAATTTGGCATTTTGACGGCGAGCTACAGGTGGGGCACATTCCCCAGCGGTTTCGTTTCCCCCATCTGGACATGACTTGTTTCCCCCTTTCTTCAGATTAAGGAGAAATGAAGAGCCGTAGGATACAATACCGCCCGTAGCGTTGATATTGATATTCATGTCCCCATTGGCCACATCCATCCCATCAATGCGCTGACGAAGGTAAACATGGTAAAGTTCGGGTCGGTCCGTTTTATACGACGAGAGCACACGATAGTCATCAGGGGTCAGTCCGAAATAACTCGCTGTGAATTCCTGGGCAATGGTAACCGGGTCAATGCTAGCTTTGCGCTGGGTCGGGAAGTCGGGCAAAAGTACATTTATGGCAAACTTAAGGCGAGGCACCAATTCCAGCCGAGATTTGTCGGTATTGTCTGAGAATGCTAATGCCCCTAAGGGATTATACGCCAGCAGTATTAACCCCAGGAGTTTCCAGGCGAGTTTCATGATGCCGAAAGGAGCTACGTGATTAGATTCCGAAAGAACTGTAAATTTAAATAAATGAAGAAGAATAGGTACTGAAGCAGCCTCTACGAAGATAGGCCAGCACTGGTATTAACAATGAAAACAGTCACAACTACGACCATCGCCACGTATATAAATAATATAAGGAAAACGACATGTGCACACAAGTGATGTATCTGTTATGGGGCAGCCAGACGAGATTTTATACTTGCTATATCCCTGCAAGGGAGGATGGCATCAACCAGGATAGTGCCCTCCAAATGAGGATCTGCTGTGATTGTCCCTGCTTTTCCTCTTTAGTAAACCCTATTATATGCCGGAAATAAGGATTTCAGGTCATCGCAGATCATCAGCTTCCATTGCTTTAGACCAGAAAGTAAGTGTCAATCTTGATGCTATGCTACCAAGCCCTTTCCGTCATTTTATCATTGCTATATTGGTGCCATTCTATATTTTCGTTTTTTATTTGGAACTCCGATATATATTCGATTACCTTATATGTTCTTTGGCCAAGCTTAGCTCTGCTTGCCTTGATGGTAAAATGTATCAGTTCCGAGGCACAGATTGGCGCAATTATTGTTATACATCGAGTGGTCAATGGTGAAAGGCGGGCTACTTGTTTCCAGGCCATCACTCGGGTCATATCGACTGGCCGGAGAAATAGTATTTCCGAGAAGCGTATCATGGTGGAAGCGATGATGCTCCAGCCCAGACTAGCGATTTTATCCTCAGTTAAAAATTTCAATGACAAATGATTTTTACTAACCCCTAGGAAATTAGGAATTGAAATTTCCGCAACGTACTCGAAGGCGGCGCAGATATAAGAAAAAACTGTGTCCCATAAACCACAATAACGTATCCTGAGTAAGTGACACTAACGACCCTTGAGATTGGCAAGTTGCTCTGCATTTACGTAAATTTTCCCGATCCACAAATACCAGCAATGTTAGCACAAAGGAATGTGATCCGAGATTGACCGGGGGCTTATCATTTATCTAAATGCGGACTGGGTAGCTCCGCTTGGTGTCCCACTCCGTTAATCCAGCATACCGTTCGAATAGAATAGTTTTACTCCACCCCAATATTAGCCCCACATTGCTAAGGCAATATACATTAGCCGGAGTATATATATTTCTAATAGATGATGAATATGATGATCTTTCAATTTCTTTTCCTATTTAATGCGCCAGCTTAGCTAAAAAAATGTCAAGAGTGATGAGTTTGGTACTAAGGGGAGCATCATAATTTTTTTAAAAAAATTATATGTGAAACGTACGTTTTCATAAATTAGTTTATTCTCCGACTGTGCAGATTAACACCCTTTCATAATAGACACCGAAACCCGATAGTACACTGGGTGATGGGGGCAATGCCACTACACCACAATGAATGCCACCAGTGCAAAGAACCACTCACATGAGACCATGCTATATTTTGCTTAGACAAAGACATCCCCTGGTGGGCGATACCACCTCTGAAGATTTTCTTGACCCTGAAGAACCCAATCGATAGGGCCATTGCGAACCTCAGACCAGAAACGGAAAAAGAAGTAGTGGCGATAACACAATACATTGATGCGATATGGACAAAAAAGCCTGGGACGTTCATCCTGGACCCAAAAACTCTCACCAACTCACCAACAATAATGTAGCAAACCGACACCATACGAATTTCAAGGGCATACAGACGTGGTTTGTTAGGACTCACAAGTGGTTTATGTTTCATTTTTTGATTTTCCCACGGAAGTGCCCTGGTGACATCGAATTCGTTTTTTTACCTAGTCTCTGGTTGCACAAGGTACAGTATTCTCATGCCCTTACCCGCACAAACGGGATGATAATAGGGATCCCCATCGTGGCTCATTAAATAATAAACCTTGTTCATTTTTTTAATCGAGGTTATGATAACAGCTATTAAACCGAAGCGTACCACCTAGATCCTTTGATGATTCATCAGTTTTCACTGTTGCTTATGGTAATCACGGCCAACTATGGTAGTGAGATTAACCTGTAAAGATTAGCAAAAAAAATTGATCCGTAAATCCATCAGCCAAGTTCACATTACATAATAATTCCCGCTTCATCACATACGCGTTCACCTAATGTGAAAAGTGGTGCTAGTCATTGTTCTCGTATATTTGAACACAAGGTATCTCTCCTGGATTATTTTTACCCACTGCTGGCGAATACATCATTTTTTTTTCCCGAAGGACAGGGCGATATGAAACATTTGAATGTGTGAATTGTTGGTAAGCCAAGTAACGAAGCGATTTCGATGTATCCTGCTTGTAAATCGGATATATATTTTTTTTCGCTCCCAATACATGGTCCACCTCTGTGGCATTCGCTTGGAACGCCAGATAACTAAAATTAATACGGAGTTTACTTCGTGATTCCCGATTAACATCGGAGGTTAGGCTATTTAATACTTGGTGGTTAATCTTTGTTAGTCCTGTTGAACGAAATTATCAGTAATAAGCAGAGCGTAGACGTAAGCCCACACTGGTCTCCTGCAAACCAAGTAGTTTAGTTTTGACGTTATTTAGTAATTGTTCCACGGTTTCCAAGGTCGGGATTTCGGCGTTTTTTCCTATATATTCCATCACGTCGGCTCGCTGACCGTTCGTGGTAGGAAACAGCTTTGAGCAGATTGGTGTTGATTTTATAAATGAACACAGTAATAGTGTAGGCAGAGAAGAGCCATACACGCACACACACTTTACTTGGAGAGTATGATGATGATGTAAAGCTCAAGGCCTGTGATACAACTAAAGTCACGTCTTCAAATTGCTGCCCCTGGGAATGGAAAGCAAGCGAAACAAAATATGGGAATTTGGCAAATTGGAGACAGGCCATCAAGTGAGGTGAGTCCCTATAGCCGTATGTACCAATATCACAAGTATATTCGGTTATGCAAATCGGTACCAGAGACTTGACAGCAATATGTGGGTAGCCGACTGATGTATATTCTATACCCACCCTCCTTGAATAGCCCTGGCGACTTTTGGCCACTAAATTACTTCCTGTCCATGGGATTTCTTTAGTTCTGAGTAGATTGGAATACGAGAGTTTCAAGTTTTGGGTGATTACGTTATCCCTTCTTTTTGTCATGGTGTCAAATCGCTCTCCGGCCGTATTTTCCTGCGACGACCGCCATGGCAACGCAAATGGACACAAATCCACTTAATCTGAAGAATGCTCGATGCAGGATACGTCGTTCTTCTTCTGGGGTACGAAAGGAGGCGTAAATGGCGCGAAAGTTGGGTAGCACCATGGCGTATGATAAGGTTATTCGCTCGACAAGACAACGAAACTAGAACAAACCAGAGAGACGAGACGAAGCACGATTCTATAGTCAGTTGGGGCAAGAGGGTCGTTTAGAAGGGTTAGCAATGCGCAATTAGGAACGGTGGGCGTTGTAAGAGGGTAAATGGCAAGCACTAGTAGAGAAATGTGGTAGGAATGTAAAAAATACAACTGACAGGTAAAGCCATGTGTATCTATCGCAAGTAAAAGTAATATACAATAAAGAATCAAACAAGTTGAGCAACGTATACATCTGAGTGACAATAGTACCGTTTGGTATTTCCGTGTTGCCTCCAGAAACCATGAAATCGCAAAATGATATATGGGTGATTATTTTTCGACTATATAGATATTTGAAGCAAAAAATGTACCAACGAAAACATGACCAATAGGATTTTATGAGAGAGGCATTCAACTTCGGCGGATTTATCCCCATAGAGTCGAAGAAAAAACTACCCAAATGGAAGCGTTAGTCAGAGGGAGGCATTACTAATATATAACAGTTATTATGTTCGCCATGGCAGTAATCACCAGAACTCACAACATCTACCTAAGCGCACAATAAACGAGAACCAGGCTGAAAGTCACTTATTAAGTAGTGCGAGAATGAAAGAGTAGCGATTATGAAAGACGTCACGAGTACCCATGATAACTACAAAGTGACAATAGTGCACGGAACTGCGTTAACTGGCATGAATGATAGATATATTCCTCAATTAATATTAATTAGTGGCACTGAAGTGACACCAAAACATTTGAAATTTATTTCCTGGACAGCATATTTTATTGCAAAGTAAATAAACAACAGCCCCGAACATAAAACCATGAAATTTATAAAAAAAGCATTGATCACCCCACGACGTACAGATCTAGGAGGAAGAATACAATAGCAGCAAAAACCATCGCCATTTGTCATGAAAATAGTTAGCACTGCTGTCATTAAGAATGATAAGTTGACCCAAGAGTATAAATATCGCCTCTCGGCCCAGTCCACTGAATTGGACATAATAATGCAAAGAAAAGTCGGGATCAGTGAAAAAAGCTCTCATCGCCAGCCCCACGTTGTAGTGTTATCTTGACCACCAGTCCTCCAAAAAGGGTAGAACTGGCTTCACGGCCAAGAGAAAGCCGTCAGGGTTTGACTTCATATTGTGCATCATCTCCCGCTGTCTTTTGTTGCCTGATAATCAGAATGACGAGATTACTTACCTCTTGTCTAATAGGAGTCGTTATAATTAAAAGTACATATCAACCCGTAAAAGTTAGTAATAACTAAAAAAGTGTATTTGCAAACTACAAAACAACTACGAAATAATCATGCCAGAACACAGCCCAGCGCAACGCCAACTTTATATAACATGGATTATTTTAAACTAGCGGTTCACAACAGCAAAAAAAAATTTTTTTTTCTGCAACGGATGAATACTTTCGCCAAAAACTATAGCAAGGATGATGATTCGGCACGTGACCAAAGCCAGCATATCTTCGCTTGCTGGCATATTCCTTTCCCGGCCAAAAGGTTGGAAAGACTTTTAAAAAATTGCTGGAAAACATCATTTCAAGCAGACATTTATGATGGTTTGATTTATCTATAAACAGGAATGCAAAACATTTCACCAGACACAACATATAATACTACATAAACTGGCGTCCATTTATACAATACAGAGTAATTAATGACAGGACATACTTAACACAGTCATGTGGAATAAAAGAAAATGTACACAGCGGTGGCGATAATTCATCGATCCTCCTCACGCATTTAAGGGAGTCACTTCTATTTTAGCGCCTGTTGGGGTGTATCAAGCTGGTCGTTCAACAGGGTCAACTCGTGATGAAGGGCCCGCGTGTATTCCAGGGTTTCCTGAAGGATCTTGGCTTCCCCGAGTACCAGTTTGGAACTAATGCGTGCGCTCTCTTGTCGGGCTTTGGTCTCGACCTTTTTCAGCTCTATTAAATTCGGTACTAAGGTGCAGAGCTCGTCGAGGCCCACTTTGATATTCTGCCGCCGTTTTTGCTCAGAATGAATATGGTTGGCTTTTTTCTCTTCTTCAGTCAACAACTCCTTGCGTCGCACCGCCGAAATCCGAGTTCCCCCGCCGTTCACTGTGCCTTGGGCTTTGGACCCGCTTCTCACGGTGGGCCCACGCAATGTCGCATCAGCTGGAAGCTCGGTGGTGTCACAGTCCCAGGACTTGTGGTTCGTCTTACCCTGGAGGGTAGGCGTCCCGTGGGTATGGTAATGAGAGGTGGGCGACCACACACCCACCTCCGAGTGGTTGGCACTTAAAGTGGTGGAGAAATGGTGATTGCCACTAGACGGAGGGACAAGACCGGCCGGTGATTGAGCTGCTCCAAGCAAAGCGGTGGAGTCCGCTGTGGAGAGGTTACTATCAAAGTCGTCGAGTGCTGCGTATACCGAATGAAGTTCTTCGTTGGAAAGCAAGTCCTTGAACGAAGCCGAGTTCATGGTCATTTTTTTTTCTTCTACTTTTGTTTTGTATCAAAAGAAGACGTTGCTAGTTATTGCGTTGGTGTCGTCAAAAAGTAGTGGAATACATGAGGAAAAAAAAATTAAGCAAAGCGGTCTAGAGAGTTACACACTACAGTACGGCCGTGGTCTAAGGATTAAGAAAAAAAAAGCAAAGCTGTAAAACCTATAAGCGTTTTCAATGCTTAGCAACAGGACAAGCTACAAACTGAAAATGGACTACACAATGCGTATGAAATATGAGAGGGCTACTATCGAGAAGGGAGGTAACATATATACCTTGTGGGCAAGTCACCGGCCCTTTTGCTATGGCCGAAACTTGATCCAATAAAAAGCGTTTATCATGTGATTCCCACCAATTCCCACTATCTTTTACTAACCTCCAACGACAACGTATTTCCTTGATTTTTTATAATACGTCGATTGGCGCACTTGTGAATTACCTGTCGATTCGACTGTCCAATCCTGGGGCCCCACGGTTCAGCCCAAGGCTGCGGAATTACTATAGCCATGTCGGTACATTTAAAAAAGTATGTAAAGGTGACTGCTGATGAAATCTAATGATTACCCACGTAGACAATTCATGATGTCGTTGATATTGAAGGGAAAAAAAAAGAAGTAGATGTCAAAAGCTTTTATGACGCATTATGAAATCCACTTTGGCCGTCTACCTTCAGGTGTGACATTATTGATGACCTGAATTTACCGATTAAAGAGAAATGCCAACCCACACTTGGGTATACGAAGGCCAAAATGAAAAATGACATAAAATTAACAAGGGAAACAACCTAAAGTTGAACGTTAACAATATCCTCTGCAATATGCAGGAGTTAAAAATTAACCATCCACTGACTAAATTTAGGACAAGAACAAGGGGCACAGTACTGCGACAAGGCAAACAAAATGAACGTTAATGGATAATGACAAACTATCACAAACGCAGGTAATGCTTTGTCAATAATGAACATTGGAATATGAAAGAAATGAAGCCAAACGTCCCATGACGTCATGCCGACAACCTTTTTCTATAGTGAACACGATGGGATCCAGTTTCATGTGAAATAACATTGGTCGTGGTGAACGTACAACAAAGTGAACTGGGCCTACATAATTCCGAATAGCTGTCGTCTACCTGCCAACTTGCATTATCTAACCAACTTTTGGCTATTAGTGGTGAGCCCGGACTTCATTTATGCAGCTCTTGCCAAAGAATAAATGTCAATGTTCGCCTTATTTTCCATTTTCTTTCCCAATTAATTTTGATAATGTGGTGTTGTTTCGGTAATGCTGAACATGATTTTTTAAATCTATTGCTAACCCCCCCCCTTGTGTAGTAAAACTAGGAGGCACAGTCATTTACGACCATTATAAAAGCTGGCTTCGTCTACCGTTGGTTTTTCTTCACCCCTAGATTTATTTGACTAGTAACCACATCCTCACCGCTTCATGTTTAACTTACTGGGATAAAACTATCCGCAATCACTGTTGATCGTTAACCAATATTATTTTACTTTGTGCTTTGCCGCTCTGGTCAAGACCCTGCCTTTATAATTTCGGTTCATTAAGTCAGTAAAACTACGGAAATCATTCTCCCAAGAATACTACCTGCACTTGTGTATCTATACCATCCACACCTTTCGATTATTTTATATAACTGAACTCTTTATCCGCCGTAGGTCGAAACTAGCAAACGCCTAACAATTCCTCTGTCGAATTACGTAAATCGGTTAAACTTATCAAGATGAGTCAGTGGCCGAATTCCGATTCCGTAAAACGAAGTAATTCCGCAGCCCGGGGAACCCAAAGGTCACGTATTCCTAACCCGAATTCATCCTCTAAATCGTCACGATCGACAGGAAACAATGGAGGACCATCTTTTTCCGGTGGTACAGTGGATGTCATCGCTTTAAAGGCTTCACGGGGTAATGAAAAACCACCGTGTACCATAGTTGAGCTGATCAAACAGTCTTTTCGGGACAGCCCCACCGGGAGGTTGAACTATAGAGATATAGTTAGGTGGGTGAAAGAAAAATATCCATACTATCGTGCTAACCCAGATTCCTTAGGTAGTAATGTCAGGTTCACGTTGAGTAGCAGTGATCATTTCATCAAAATACCGCGAGAACCACATCTGACTACTGTAGGAAACTATTGGGCACTCTGTACGAAACCCAAGCGCAGCAGGAAATCGACATGATACTTAGTATCACCATGGGTGAGGCATTCCAATGAAAATGGATTGTTCACGATATCTAGTAACGGTAGTAGACAATCCATCATCGTTTATATTTTACGTTTTTTTTGATTCCTACTCCATACATTAAACCTTTACGACTAGTGATTCTCTCCAGATAGCATGTTAGCTTTTCAGGAGAAGAGCTAGACTAGTATTGTTGGAAGTCGAATAAATGTGATGCCGTATAACTCTGATGTACAAGATGACTCCTTCCATCTCCCGCTTTGCTTTCTCCTGTGTGTATGTGACATCTTTGACCGGCAGAGGCACAACAACTATTTCTTAATCAATTATTACTGACTTCCGGTAGTAATTCAACCGACCTGATTTCAGTGTGCACTGGCGTTGTGTTTCATTTCCGTTATCTCATTCGTTCCCTAAATCTAATGAAACCGGCAAAGGCCAGCCAGGACATGTAACTTCTAGTAAAATATCTACAGGTCACCTAGTAGTCTGGTCAAATATAATACCTAACGTTGGTCTCGAATGTGCTGTATTCCACATCGTAATGTTCAATAGTCCTGATAAGTTTTGAGTAAGTCTGAAAAGATAATAGGGTTTCTCGTCAATCCAACGGATTCTTCCGGTGTATTAATAAGTGATTCCAATATCTTTAAGTGTTCGATTTCGTTGGTGACATTTAAAGGTTCATGAACTTGGTGTATTTTTTAGTAGAATATTGCAACCAGCAGGCCAATTTTCGATGGATATTCATTTGATGACAATGAAGTGTATAGCACAGTTCCCTACAGTCGCTCGTTCGATAGGGATGACAAAGGATTGAGCGAACATTTTTCCACTGCCTGTAGCATAATAGGATTCGACAGCAACCCGAGCGCTTCATCAAAAGTAACCCATATCCGTCGACGTTCCTCTTTCTCCGGCCACTCGTCATACACTTTCTCCACAGCCAATTCGTAAAACGCCATCTCGGCTTTGATGTGCTCGATATCCTTTCGGAGGTGCAGATCCCACGTTCCCAAATGGTGTACCACCCGCGCTTCAAGGCCCGCTTCTTCAAAGGTCTCCCTTATGGCTCCTTCTTCGCGGGTTTCGTTTCGCTCCCATCCACCCTTGGGTAAAATATAGCGCTGAGGGTGCTGCCGGCTGGATATTAAAAGTATTTTCTTGGTCTGGTAATCAATAGGTACTCCGCCGGATACCTATTAATACGTAGAATAATGCAAGAATCGTTTCCAACCCCCCCCCCCCATAGAAAATCAACAATTCCATTGCCAAAGTGAGTCGATAGTTAGTAACACATATAGTCATTGCCTTATAACTTGACTGCTGGTCGGTTCCTCGAGCGAAAACTTGAAAATTCAACTAAAGGACTGGTCCCAGTGTATGGCGTCGACAATGGCAGCCGAGTGAACATTGCCCTTCAGATGGCCCTCGTGGCCAAGTCTTGTGTTTAACTGGAAATCAGGAAAGACAGCCGAGTTTACCTGGCGAACACCATCCGCACGACGCATTGTCATAATGACGAGAGGGATAAGAGTTCAACTGGAAATGTGAAATAAATGCGAGGTTTGTTAAAAATATATAGTCAAAGAGAAGGCCAAAGAGCAGCAAGTAGCTCACTTGGCAGAAAAAAGACCAGGCAGAGAAAGGTGTGTTGAATAAGTTACTAAAATATTTTTCTTCATTAAAATTAAATACTGTCAAGAACTAATGGGTAATTTTTTTTTCATTTGGAGCAAAGATATAACTTAGCCAATAAGGGAATCCATTCAACTCTGGCGGATTTTTCGCCATAGGGTTGAAAAAAAAATTACCCTACTAATATGCTCTCGAGAAAAGTATACTCCTCTCTCTGGAACTCCACAGTCGAACAAATCTGTGACAGACACTGCCAAAGGGGCAAGTCATTCAATCATCTGGGCTTAGAGAGTATGGCCAGGTACATATGCTGTATGCTATATATTGCCAGATCGAGTAAAACGAACAGATCAAGGCCCCTGCTATGTACAAAGTAAAGCAGATTTACTCATGGTGGTGCTCTCAAAAGGGAGACCCAGTCACACTAAATTTCACTGTAGTCGTTGCTAGTTACGTGTTGGTAGTCATTCTACCTATCAAGGTAGTCTCATAGAGCAATCGGAAGAGGTCCTTGCCCAACTCCTAAGCGACATTATAGACCTCCCCCCCCTAAAATACCTCTGACAATGACCTCCTTGCCAGTGGAACACTTATTGCACAATCGTGCCTCGTAGTAAACCATACAGGAATAGGTTCTAGATAAGGACCGCCCGACTGCAAGACCTCTAGATGGAACCACCAAATAAAAAAAATAGCCAAGTGTGGAACCTCTAAACTCCTGATGGCAGACAATGGTCAGCCGGTTATTCACATCGCCAAAGAGGAGCTGTAAATTGAGATGATCAAAGCCAGGTACTAGTCACAGCAGACCTAACTGTCTCCTGGGTTGTTCAATGTAAAGGTCCCAAAATAATTATAGTGCTATTTTGGCAATAAAGAGACACTCATAAGCAACTGGATTCTGGACACTTTCAAAAGTAGCAGTGATCCCTATGCATGATAAGGTTCACATATGTCTGGAAACCACGCTACCATTTGTTTTTCAGAATATCATGGGATGTGACCCCGCTGCTGGAATGGTTCCTGAAGCGTACCAGCCAATTGTATAGGGCGATAGTCACTCTGGTGGAAATAACTCAAGACAACACCAAATCAACCACCTTATTGTTGGGCTACGCTTGGATCGCCCATTCTGAGCAAGCCATTATTATTTCTGTGTGATTCTCCACTATCAAACCGAATTATGGTAAATAAATCCCCTGTCTCTGTGCTAAATTCCATTCTAGGCTCAACATAGAAACAAATGAGGGTAATCTTCACTAATAGGGACTTTGATAGTATCACGACCGTGATTGAAATTCCCCCCACTGGCATTTCGACTCAATAGTTTTGTCAAACACAGCGTGAGGATCGTAGGTCAGACTGCGCCACTTTTTCACGTTGAAGCGAATGTTGTGATTGCTCTTACTTGTCTCACCATTACTTTCCCCTTTATGCGTTTTTATTTTATTTTATTTTTTTTCAGTATCACACCCATTGCCAATTGTGCAATAGCATCCCTTGATCCATTTTTCTTCATTCCTTCATACTTTACAACCATGTCACCACAATTGTCGAATTTACTAGACGAACCTGAAGAAAACTGCCGCGTGTGCACCGACTTTAAATCCTGGACCAAAAAGAAGCAGCCCAGAAAAGACCCTTCTCCCACGTCCCAAACCACAGCAAAAGTCAACACTAATGATGCCCCCTCTTCCGGAAATTCATCACTAGGCACCACTGTCGCTACGGGTACAGCATGGGTCACTGCCACTACCCAAAACCAGACCAAGACCCAAGTGGAATGCCCACCGGATTCAGCTGAGTTGGGCCGGTCCACTTGGACTTTTCTACACACCATGGCGGCGTATTACCCACGTCAGCCTACCGATCAACAAAAACAGGACATGTCGATGCTCTTGGATAAATTTTCCCGTTTTTACCCTTGTGGACACTGCGCCGAACATTTACAGGCGGAAATGGAAGTAGACCCTCCACGGGTTGACTCACGTCACGAACTGTCCCAGTGGATGTGCGGAACTCATAACAAGGTTAACGAAATGCTCGGTAAAAAAATATTCGACTGTGCCAAAGTGGACGAACGTTGGCGGGACGGGCCAGCTGACGGAAGTTGTGATTAGGCTGGACATGTGGTTATTACTTCTTTTTTTTTGTTCCGTGTATAGATTCACATATTTTGGCATATTTTTTTTATTGCTATATCTTTTTTACTATTTCTTGCCATGAAAAAACCAAGTAAAAAAAGATATCCAGCAAAGAACTAGTCTAAAAACAATAGGAGGATATCGAGTAGTCCATTTCGGGTTGAAACGTAAGGAAAGCGCTGCTAGTACAAAACTATTGATAGTAGTTGGGGTAAGTATGGTGAACGGGGAAAAAGAGTGATTTGCAAGGCAAGCTGTTTAAATCAAAGTGCTGGACGTTAGGTCTCCCCCCCCCTTTTTACCAAATTAAACACAATCCGGGGAAACTATAAGTTGGCAAAACTAAAAGCCCCTAACAGAAGTTTAAATATTACAATAGTAATAAAGGGACTGATGTGCCTGGATTTTTACCAAAAAAATTCTCAATAAACGAGATCACTCTTGATAAAAGATATATCCAGGGATAGACAATGGTTACTCCGCTTTACCGTCAAGTAAATAAAAAAAAACAAATCGAAATGCAATAAAAGTGATAAAACATAGATCGACGAGGGATGAGGTCATACAACACGCACACACATACGAATACGACGAACAGTGGGGGGGGGAGGGAAAGCATGCCCTTGGTTTAATACCGAATTGTGAACAATATTAACGAGCCATTGGCTAATGGTTGTTTTGTGACATTAATATCAAGAGGGAGAGGGGTCGTTTCCTTGATATAGGGAAAACTCATTGATCAGTGGAACAGACAAGGCGTTATAAAAAGAGATGAGAGATAAAAAGGCACTGTCATCAACATATTCAAAAAGTAGTACAAGTCAAAAACTAAAGGAATAACAAGACAAAACGCCACGAGGGGCGTGCGTGATGGACAAAACAGATGTGTACTAATTGGCGATGGGGAGGCCAACGCCCCTTTATCCCCTTGTGTCCTCTAACCTGGTTAGAGGATAACACAATGACACTTTGGGGCCTTTTCCAAGTCTCTAGGACCCTCGAATAAGTCTGAATCTTCCACCATTTTAATAATCAAGTGCACAATAATGGGTTTCCCAGGCACCAGCTTATTCTCTGGTAGGGTAGTCACGTCGCTCAAGAATTTACCCAGGTACACCAAACGCAGAAATCCAGGTGAGGCTGGTCGTTCCCCTTCCCAGTCTTTGGGCCACTCGTCGAATATCTGGAGCTTAACCTCTTTTATAGTGGCATTGGGTGGGAATTGGAATGTGTGACGATTACCAGAAACCATAAGACACGTTAGACGGACCATGGTGGAATTGGCCTCCTGGTGCGAGGCTTTGGCGCTGGACACAGAGGAGGAGTCGACATCCTGCGTAGCCATGGCGTACGCTAAAAAATGGGTATATAGATGTACAAGTTTTAAAACAACGTATTAAAAGGATGTACGGAAATCGTCAACAAAATGGCCAGAGTAGCGTGAGAAGAGGGAGGGGACGATCTAACGGTACACAGGGGTTGTAGCACAGGATCGAGTGCAAGGTAACGTGAGGGAGAACGAAGGTGTCGTTGTTGTTGGTAATAAATTACTAAAAAAAAAACTTACCACTACTAAACAATGGAGTAGTAAAGAATTTGAAGAAAATAAGGTTAAAGTACAACAGTGGTGGTATAAGAAAGAAAGGAGGGCCGTTGGTAAACGGGGCGGTTAAAGTGTTGTTTCAGAAGGGTAATGCCCGTCAATGTGACAATAGCTTGGCAGAAACAAGACTTCCATAACCCAAAGACCACTTAAACCTATACTTTGCTCTTCTTGGAATTAATAAAAAACATCAAACACCAACTCGAGATACTTGTTGTTTATATCCTTGTCTATGTATGAAGGATAGTAAAGGCGTGTGTAAAATAATAGTTTTTACAGTGCGGATAAAGCCACTAGCAAAAGACGAGCGAAGAAGGGATACAAAATAGGCTTCCTAGTCGTTGGGCGGACCAACCACAAGGCAGGATCATACAGCGGGGAGCACCACTACTAGTGGGTCAAGGGCTACAGGCGTCTTTATCGTCCCCAATCTCCCCACTTCAAAACGACTACTGGGGGATATCTCATTCCTTTTCTTTAAAAAAAAGGTATCTCTGCTTTCTCGTTCCACTATTTTTCAAGTTGGCTTTGTTTTATTCGACAATAGCAGAACAACCGTTCATTTTTTCACACTTTACTACGTATCCTTATCTACTTCGTTACTCCTATGTTGTCGTCGAAAACTCCGCCTACGTCGTCTGCTGCTGTTCCCCCCTCCCAGCCCCAAGTGTCAGGGTCGGTTTGGGCCAAATTACTGCTGACTACCGTAGCCATGATCCTCGGTCCCATTGGGAGTTACTTTCTCGCCCGCGATTACCTCTTTAACGGCAGTACCTTTTATAGTGCTCTGGTGGCCATTGTGGTAGCCAATGCCGTTCTGATTAGCTTTGTCGTCTTGGCCGCCCTAGAAGACACCGGCCCTGCTGAGGTCGAGAAGAAGAGCAAGGCGTCGACGAAAAAAGACGAGTAATTAGTTGAGGCAGAGAGGGGCAAGTGCTTTTCTCTAGGGGACTCTCGTCATAGAAGAGGAAGGTTTCCCAAGGCGTTTCCAATCACGGGCTAGTCTATGCACTTTTAGCTTAATATCCAGAGTTCCGTTGTTGGGAGTAGCATTTCACCTCGTTAGTCACATACCTTGGTTGTGCCCAACTTCATGTCATCGTTTTAACTCCGCCTGGCCACTTCTCCCTATCCCGCATTTCTACCCTTGCGATTAGACATTTTCATTATTATTCGTTAAGCGGCGGAATTGAAACCGGTCGCAGTGGACCATGTTCATCTATTCTGGAAGGGTCAGATACTGTGGACTCATGCATGTGACCATTACAAGTATCCAAGCTAGCTTTCAGCCCCTCCAATATGGGCCCGAAGTTGCCCATGGTCCACTCCAGTCGTTGGCACTCGTGACCCAGCTTCCAGGCCCGCATGTAGCATGCTTCTGATCCTGTACCATATCCATTCACACCAACACAGATAGTCATCCCGTGGAGAAGGAAGTTTTAAGTTAATAAAAAAAAATAACGGGGATAATCTGTCGATGCAAGTGAAAATTGAGTTGGAGGTGTGGTCAATGCCACTATGGTTACTTGTCCCTTTTAAAAGTGAATTCGACTGTAAACTTTAATACAAGATGGACTTACTTCGAACCAGAGTTTCGCAATCGTCGACTCGGCCTTCCATTGACTCGTCTCTCTCTCACTCTCTTATCAATACTGTGGTAGTTCCACGTAGCAAGTCTTACTGGGTAAAACTCAATATAAGTAGCACTGCTGGTCCCCCTCCTTCCCCTATTAAACCACTGGCTTGTATGGGTTACAAATAATTAAAATAACGCTGAAAGAGTCAATATACTTTCCAATCCCATTCCAAGGGGCCTAAATACCCCCGCAGCATAATCCCGACTGAATTACAAGCTCACCGACAATGCTCTATGCCTATGCATCAAGTCAATGCACTTATGATACCGTGCATTTAATGAGTTACCAAATATAGGATTTATTTACGACTCACCGGTGAACCATAAGCCATTTTTACATGGAGTAAACTTGGTATTCCACGGGCCTCGAGGTACAAGTCAAATTTGCACCATGATCGCACCTTGCTTTCGCAATAAACAAGTATTATTTTCCTTTTTTTTATGTTCTAGTCTTTGGGGCCGATCATGTTTTCAGGGCGCACCCACTGATTAAACTGTTCTTCAGTCAACAAGCCTAGAGAAAAAGCCGCCTGTTTAAGGGTGGTGCCTTCCTTGTGGGCCTTTTTGGCGCATTTGGCAGCGTTATCGTAACCAATGTGAGGGTTTAACGCGGTGACCAACATCAAAGATTCGTTCATAATGGAATTGATACGTTCCTTGTTTGCCTGAATACCGTTAACACAGTTCTTTGTAAATGACACACTGCCATCACTGAGCAGACGAATCGACTGCAAAAGGTTTTTGATCATGACGGGTTTGAACACGTTGAGTTCAAAATGACCATTAGAGCCACCCACCGTAATAGCGGCATTGTTGCCAAAGACTTGGGAACACACCATGGTTAGGGCTTCGCACTGAGTGGGGTTCACTTTACCCGGCATAATGGAAGAACCCGGTTCATTCTCGGGTAATTGCAATTCACCCAAACCGCAGCGAGGTCCAGAACCCAGGAAACGGATATCGTTGGCAATCTTCATCAGCGACACTGCTACCGTGTTAAGCGCACCGCTGGCTTCCACAATGGCGTCATGCGCGGCCAACGCTTCGAATTTATTGGGCGCGGTTTGGAAGGGCAACTTGGTGAAACGAGCAATCTCGTCCGCTACACGTACATCAAAACCCCGGCGGGTATTCAACCCGGTACCTACCGCGGTACCCCCCTGAGCTAAGTTAAACAGACGGGGCAACGTATCCTTGACACGCTCGATACCATAGGTCACCTGTTGGGTATAACCCGAAAATTCCTGACCGAGGGTCAACGGGGTAGCATCTTGTAAATGAGTACGACCGATTTTAATAATGTCGTTAAACTCCTCCGACTTTTTCTGTAGGGCATCACGTAACGTGGTCAAAGCGGGGATCAGACGATGCTTGAGTTCCAACACTGCCGACACGTGCATGGCCGTAGGGAAAGTATCGTTGGAGGACTGACTCATATTGACGTGGTCGTTAGGATGCACTGGGGTTTTACTACCCAGCTCTCCGCCCAAAATTTCAATGGCCCGGTTGGAAATCACTTCGTTGACGTTCATGTTGGACTGGGTGCCCGACCCAGTTTGGAATACCACCAAGGGGAAGTGATCCTTGAGTTTTCCTTCGATGACCTCGTCAGCCGCCTTGACAATGGCCTCACCAACGGTCTTGTCTAATCCGTACGACATGTTCACCACGGCCGCCGAGCGCTTGAGAATACCAAACGCTTTGATCACTGGTTCAGGCATCCGTTCCGTCGGACCACCAATGTCAAAATTTTGCAACGAACTAACACATAATAATTCGGGAAAGCGTAATTAATAAAAAAATTATGGTTATTAGTAAACATCATGGAAAAGTCAGTAATTTAAACGCTAAACCGTCCAGTACAATACCATTAGAATAACATCGCTGTAGTACTTACCGCTGTGTTTGCGCGCCCCAGTAACGGTCGGCGGGAACTTTGAGTTCCCCAAAGGTATCAAGTTCGGTACGGTACTTTTGCTAAGTGGTGATTCGTCACGTAGTAATCATCAATGTCACACGGAGCCAGACGGTTCATACACAAGGTATATTAGCGGAGGAATCATAGACATTAGCAAATTTAAGCCCCATTCAAGCACGTCTTCTGTTGATTGTTGTATAAACAAAACCGGGTTGAAAGGCTAAATAGATCAACATTATATTTGAATTCATCTCTGTACCAAGGGGGTTAGCTATTGAAATGTTGCCATTGTTTGGGGACGAAAATCACAGCCAAGATAAATAAAGTCACTAACCATCAAGGAAGGCAGGGCGTTAAAATTCCGGCGACCCAGCATGCGGAATGGCTGACTCAAAAACGAATGAAAAGTAGGTGAAAAACCAAGTTAATTAACAAGATAAAGCGGTGTCACTATTAGTAAATGTGTTGCAGGTCAGCTATTCTCTAAGTGGTAATATAAATATAGTGCAAAGTTGGCGGATCGTCAACCAATTGTAGAGTACGACAATGGCGCTGCTGGCAAATGTTTTCCGTAAAAAGTACAGCATAGGTTTTGAAAAACTTGGGGGGGGGGTTCTAAACTACTAAGAAATATCAATAGATTTGCACATGTTCACCGATTTGACATTGCTTCTCTACAGGCTGACCCAGTTTCACATTCCTCTCTCTCCTTACGATAGTAGTCACTCAAACCTCTGGGCGCTACTTACCATGCTGGAAGCGGAGGACGCCGTGGCTTTGGTGAGTTGATGAATCATTTGGAAACGATGATAAAGTAATAAAAAAAGGAGCCAATAGAGAAAATAAAATAAAATCAGGCTAGTAATGCACTACAGCATAGTAGAAAAGAGCCAAATAAAGCATTCGATAAAACTGTACTGTTCCCATTTCCCCTCCCCCGAACTAACGCTTACTGACTGGGGAATTGGAGGGGGGGGGTTATCTATTCAAAATGCCGAGTCACAATGATTGGCCGGAGTAGTTGAAACTTTTGGGGTATCCTTCGACTAACGTGAATCATAATCAAGGGTCTACACAGATATAGAAATGGGACAAATTTCGAAAGTTCTTCCCAACCATCTCGGCATCACTTGACAAGGTGAAGATAAACTGTCAATTCTGATTCATTGCTCACTTTGATGAACAGTAATTCTTTTTTTTTCGAACTAAATACATTTAATAACTTTTTTTCTTGACAAACGCAGAAACACTACATTCCAAAAAGAAGTTGATCAGGGGTGGTTTGAAACATACATGCAGACATGGCGTTAAACCAGCAAAATCACTGCAATTCGCATATTTCAGCAAGTGGCCTTTACACAATTTCGCTTCACAAGGGATCACAAACAGTAAACGGATGATCGCAATGGCTTCAAAAAAAAGCCGAGGTGAAATCCCTACCATGGACTCATAGTTCAACTGCGACAAAAAAAAAACCCGGCCCTTCGAGCGGCTATTTACGGAGTCGGCTGGGGAGCAGTGCTTTCCTGGGTTTCACCAGCGGCGGCAGAGCTGGAGGGATCAGCCACTCCCTGGGGCACTTGGGGTTCGCCAGGAACGGGCAGAGGGACTTGGGCAACGGTACAAGTCAAAGCGATGGCGAACAGAGCCAAAGAGGCAACGGCGACAAAGGAGATGCAACGCATGGTGACGGTTAAGGGTTGAAACGTCGGTGAAAAAGTATCCGAAAGGGTCTATAGACAGTGGATGTGAACCAATACGAGAGATAATCAGGTGAAATCAGGTAGTACTTACAAAGTTCAGATGTAATTAGACAATGAATTGAAAAAGAGGGAGCAATGATCGAGTATTTATAAGCAAGAGGTGCTACGTTGGTTTCTAGCCGGCAAAGGTGAGCATGGGTCTTGTATGACCTGAGCAGGATTTGCGCCATGCTCATTGACATCGGTTCAGGTTAAACCAACTCAATAGTAGAACAACAACGGAATGTGCTAGCGTGCAACATACAACTGTACCTGGTCAATTGGGGCTTGGCATTACGTCATTGAATTGCCCAATTCAAAAACGGTAAGGAATCATCATTACCCCGTGTAGCTCTGTGGAAAGAATACCCCTGATGACCCCCCCCCTCCCCCACTCCGCTGTTTCGCTTACCCATTCAGGCGTCCCTGATGGACTTCCGCGTGACCAGACGTGTACCTCGTCCGAGGGGCCAATCGGAGAAAAATATACGAATCGGAGACTTTCCAAAGGAGAAACATGCTACCCTCTACTCCTTTTAGGAATTCAGAATCCAGGAATTCCGTGGCTTGGCGAGACCTATTAGGAAAAAACATTGCCATTTCATCCCGCCAGCGGAAGAGTATACTAGGAATGCAACAACCCTTTTGATTCACTTTTACCGAATAGCAAATAGCCGATGGATGATACAGACCGATACCAGCAAAGGAGACCTCCCAAAATGACCTTGATGTGATCTATGCTCTGTATATCAAATACCGTACAGCATCGGTAAGTGAATATTCTTCGGTGTCTTGAACATATCGGAGAATTCCACCAAGAAAGAAATTAATACCTGCTGCACAAAAAAAAGGTTTAATGAGGGCATCAACCTAATCAAAGTAAACGGCAAAGTGCTGCAAAAAGCTACAAAATCCCCGCAACATATGGTCTATCGGGGAAATGGCAGAGAAATCCCAACGTGATATTCCTAAACGAAAAATGAAACCGGTCATTCACCACACCGAAACAGGGATTGGATCCTTTCTATTGCAAAATAGCATGGCTTGGCATACATTCGGTGTGGTACGAACGGTATCTCTGCAACAGGGCTGGATCTCTGTTGTTCATTTATCGCAAAGGATCAGGTCCCGATATAATCATAGTTCCAAGTCGCTGATTCCGTGGCACAACAACCATCTCTGGCCTGGGTGAAATGACGACATTATCGGATAAAAGGACAGGCGCGCATGTTACAGAGACAATCCGACCAGCGAGTGAGGTATTGTGGCATTTGGTGTAGATGAACACTGCCGCCGGTTAAAATCTCCTACCTGGCAGTGAGATAGGGCTCTGTGGTTATGGATCATACCTTTTCCGCATCTCAGCAGATGGTCGGGAGGTGTTTCTGACTATTATCGACAAAAATACCTAGGACGTGGTATTGAGCTTGCCTTTCTTCTTGTCGATCATCTCCTTGCGTATTTGATCCCGGATCTCAGGAGTCGAGCTGACCATACCAATCAATGTGAACACCATCGTTCCTTTATCAACAAGGGTTAGCACCGTGCCGATTCACTCACTCACTACCTCGACTCGGACCCTCGCCGTACAAGAACACTGTGGTAGTAATGGATCCCAGGGAGAAGGGAATCAGTCCCCAGGTCACCTTATCAAGAAAGAACGAAATAAAAATAAAAATAATAAAAAAAACCCAGCTAACGAGCCGGTTTGTCGAACAAACTTACTATTGGTGTAAACACTCGTTCATGGCCTTGTGCAAATCTCGGCAGGCCCACACGACCGACACGGTGCGACCGCTGGCACACTCGGAAAACGCTGTGGTGGTATCCACAGCCGACCACGTATATCAAAATATTAGTCATAGATATAAGCAGGACCAGGGGATATTCTTTGTTGAGTATGAAAAAATAAGGTATAGCTATACCGACCTACATAACCCGGTCACTTTGCTGCTTCCATCACACACACACACAAATCCACACTTACCTTGGATAAACGAAGCACATTGGGTCAGCGAGTTCTTTTTCCAGGCTTTAGTGGCCTCTTCCTCCTCTCTGGCTGTGAGGACGTGGATGGTCGAACGACTGTCGTGTTGGGACATGGCGAATTCCTGTATAGCTGCACCAAAAGTCGAAAAGGAATGGGTGGATTGCGCCCAACGAAGGAGAGGGAGGATCTTTACGGCACTAAGTAAAGCCGAGGAATAGGTAGTAAAGGTCACAAAAGGATCAATGTATAAAGTCGGCACTGGTTGAATTTGCAAAAGACCACCAAACTATTCTTTGATCAGCCCTAAGCACCAACCAACGACAGCTATTACTTGTTACTACCCGTATATCTTTTGAGAACAGAACGACAACTGAACGTTCGCGTGGTTCTTGTGCTTTTGTCGTTATCGACAGTTACTTTGGTTCCGGTTTGTGCACTTATTGAGAATTCCCCTCGTTTTCTTGCCGCTTGACGAATACCCCCCATTCCCTTCCTTCTCGTTGCCTGGTGCATGTTCTACGAACGGCTTTGCTCCAGTGCGTCCCTCTGGCCACTCAGTCGACCTAGACTGCGTTCCTTGTCTTTGACCAACTCTTCCAGCTTGCGTTATTCCACCATGACCCGTTCACCACACCGACCCACAAACGTAGTAGCCGTTGATCCGACCAGTCTCTCCTTTGGACAGCTAGACACTATCGACCAGGCTCGGTTATTTGTCCACCACCAAGAACTGCCCTGTCCCGACCCTACGTACCCTACTCATAACCTTTCCGACACTCCCCACCCTACCACCGTCGATGGTACCCACACCCACCAGGTTCCCCAGTGGCTCCTAGAAGCTAACCGACTGCTTCACAGCAACCAGGCGGTGGCCCTCCCCACCGAAACCGTATACGGTCTAGCAGCCAATGCACTCTGTCCCGAAGCCGTAGCGAACATCTACCGGTTGAAAAACCGACCAGCCGACAACCCCCTCATCATCCACGTGGCATCATTAGCCATGCTACGGGCCCTGCTTCCCGACAGACGGATTCCCACCGTGTACAAAGACCTGATTGCTCGGTACTGGCCAGGGCCGCTGACGTTGTTGATGCCCCGGTCGGCGTTGATACCGGACGTGGTAACCTGTGGTCAAGCTACGGTGGCGGTTCGTTTCCCGGCGCATCCGGTGGCCCGGGCGGTGATTGCCTATACAGGATTCCCCCTGGCGGCCCCTTCGGCTAATTCGTCGGGGAAACCTTCGCCCACTTTAGCTGAGCACGTGTGGGATGACCTGCGGGACCGAGTACCACTTATCTTGGATGCGGGGCAGTGTGAATGGGGTATTGAATCGACGGTAGTGGACGGACTACGTGTCCCACCGGCTATCTTACGACCGGGTGGGGTCACCTTGGAACAGATTCGGGAGGTGGCCGGGTTTCGGGATTGCCAAGTGTACCGGAAAAGTTTCATTGATCCTCAATTAGAACTAACCCCCACTACCCCCGGTATGAAATATCGGCACTATTCTCCCGATGCCCAAGTGGTGTTGCTTGAGAGACGCCCATTATCCGATGACATGCGTCCTTTGACAAACAAACAGGGAACATCAGACTATGAATCATCCCACAAGGAGTTTCTACAAGCAGCACAAAACGAAATGGAACGACTGGCCATCACTGCACCTTCTCCAGGTCTTACGTTCGGTTTATTATCGGTTCATCCTGATCGCTCACTAATAACGAACCTCACTGTTCCGACCCATTGTCAACTCCATGTGCGGTCCATGGCTGATTGGTCCTCCAAAGACCCGACCAACTCCAACCAGCCTTGTTCACGCCACTTGTTTAAAAGTTTTCGGGAGTTTGATCAACTCGGGGTACACTATGTCCTGGTGGAGGGCACTTCGGAAGCCCACGAAGGGTTAGCTCTGATGAATCGGTTACACAAGGCGGCTACTCATACGGTGTACTATTAAGGCCAAATTTATTACAATATATTCCACGATGGTGAATGAATCGCCTTGTACCTTCTATATGATCTGTGTAATGGCTGCGAGTTTTTTATATTGCTTGTATATCTTTGTAGAATAATTCAGGAATGTTGATTGCTTGCGGCTAGTTTCGAATAAACATCTGCCTGTCTTCAGGTTCGGTTGAAACTATGGCTAAAGGGATTGACGATGTTAGCATCACGTGCTTACGTATTCGTCGAATGTTCCTCCTCACAAGCCCTAGAAAAAAAAATTTGCCTTTTTTTTTTTACGCAGTTAGTTGCAAAGGTGAAAATCTCGCATGAGGTGCTCCGCTGTTTTATTTCATTATTTTGTTCAAAGGGAAGACAAAGTAATAGTGACTATCATAGGATGACGATAGACGCTAAGGTGGAAACTAAGGGTAATAACCAGTTATTGTCAACGTCCGGCCCCCTTCCGTAGCTTGTATTGTATTTTCACTATTTCGCATGTCACCAATCACAACCACAACTAACGCCATGGCCGTTTCCACCGATTCCGTACTCGAAGGACTCCAAGTAAGTATCTTGTACCAGTCCCTTTTGTCTGCTGGCACGACGAACCCGATTGCTTACATTGTCACCTTTTTACGTCGTTTCTGGTACACTTGGGAGGAGGGGAGTGGAAACGATCTAAGGCGGCAACGGAACTGTGTGGCTCGTCCATCGCCGGACGTTGTGTTGGACAAACCACGTCCTTGCCAGTGTACCAGTGCGGTCTAGGGTAGCCAGTAGCGTTGCTATGCGTTTCTCTTTCGGGATACACACAACTATGATAGGAACAGTCTTCACCAGAACATGTGCTTGTAAGTGAACATAGTTCCACCGTTGCTAATTCCTGTATAAATGGTTTACTTGTTTCAACCACCGTTCGCCTTTGTCGATTATTTTTCGATTACAGGAGTCCATGCAACAGCACGAACAAGTATTCGACTCCATACTACAGTTGATCCCCGCCAAGTATTACTTTCCCCAAATACACGACAAGGAAGTGGTAGGTATTTTTTTCTCCTCATCAAAAATATTTCCTAGACTGACTCGGTCTACTCTGAATACTCGGTTATCTTTGCTGCAATGCGTCGTGACGTAGGCCAATTCTTTTGCTTGCTATGTCTTTGGGATTACCCTGGAAATCACACCAATCCCTAAACTCTGTATATTTATTAACCCTGTCAATATGGCACTGGTTCCTATTTTGACCGCATGCGGATTCCACTCATTTTACAGCAAGCGCGGTTTATGAAACATGTCCACAAGAATGCCACCAAGCACAATAATAAACTGGAAAGCAAACTAAAGCGACAGGCCAGGCTCGATCCGAACAACACCAAAACCATACAGGAAATCCAACAGGAACAGCAACTTCTGGACCAATGGAACGATGACGGCTCCCTCGACTCTGACAATGACGATGACCTGGACGACAACAGCAGCAGGACCAGTGGCAGTCTTAAAGGTAAGTTGCTGTATCCCTGGAAGAATGGCATTTTGCTTCTTCTTCTTCTTCTTCTGTATACCATCTGGAATTTATGGTAAAGTGATTTTTCTTTGTCGTGGTTGTTGGTGGACATTAACCCTCCTCTTTTATTTATGCTTTTGTTATACTCATTGGGTGTACTTTGGGATCCATACGCATTCCCTTGTAATGCGATTACTCGTGTATACAATTATCCTCATTTATTTTTGTCCTGATACCTTGTGGTGGTGGTATTTCACCTTTTTTTTGCAGATTTCAAAGCGCTCCCACAAAGTGACAACATCGAAGAACTCCGAAAGAAACTGCACGCACGTATCAACGCATCCCGGGCTCAACGCCAGGTCCGTGCGAAAAATGCTGAACAAAAGGGATCACGACGCACCAAGAATAATACCAAAGAGAACCGTTTGAAACGTAAACAAGTCGAAAAAGAGAAACGCACCAAGGACAAGACCCAGGCCGGGTTTATTCCCAATCTGGGTCGGTCAGTGCTGGACACCATGAACGGAACCGAATCGGACTCATTGGCAAAGACCAAGGTCAACGGCGTGACTAATGGCCAAGGACGATCATCCATGAACGGAATTTCCAAATCCACCGGTGCTGAGTCAGAAAACCTGCAGTTCGGCGCGGTGGACCTGAGCAATGGAACGGAACTCGAACAACTCAAAGCACGGGATTTCTCCGCAAAACGGAAACGGGGTACCAGTGCCGTGCAGTACCTACGTATGGCGGAAAAGAAGCAGCAGGAACTGGATCTCCTAGCCAAAAAGGACAGGGACACATTCCAGCAGGTGAAAAAGGAGCTCACATGGGATCGTGCCCTGGCCATGACCAAAGGGGAGAAACTCAACGACGATGCTAAATTACTCAAGAAGAAGATCAAGCGTCAACAGTCCCAGAAACGCAAGAGCGAACGAGAATGGAGCGAACGGAAGGAACAAACGGTGTCCCAAATACAGAAACGGCAGCGGACCCGGGAAGAGAACATCCGGGCTCGGATCGAAGACAAGAAGAACAGGGGCAAGGGCAAGAAGAAAGTGAATAACAAAAAGGTAAGCACCATCATCATATTGTAGAACTATAGAACAGGGAAGTAACCGGTAGAGGGTTGATGGCCATACAAATTTTCAACGGAGGTGATACAGGGCGGGACCATGATGTACCATTTACTAACAGTGCCACTGGGTATGAGGTATTGCTACTGTCACGCTTCGTGACGGTGATGATCTGTGTCTTGCTGGGTTCTTAATAACTAGAACCAGCGTCCCGGATTCGAAGGATCTTCCAAATTCCCATTGAAGAAGAAGAAGTGAAGATGTTGGAACGCTATAAGCCGAGAAAAACTCTGTCGCCGTTCTTCATTTTTCCCCTCTGCTAAACGATGCTTCCAACCAGATCCTATTGCTGAATTGGCCAAGAAATAGTTCGAAGCAACCAGATAAAGCGGTGCGATAGTCTTTGAGGAAGAGCAAAGTAAAATCTGGAGATTTCTTGTGATGACGTGAAAAGCAGGATGAGATACGCCGTACCATAAACTGTATCCTCTGCGTTGTCCTTTGTTTCATTTATTGATTAAACACAAAATTTTAATATCCACTCTTTGGCTTGTGCTCTACAACAACCGTTTTGGCTGTGTTCAAATCAACCTTTGCCAATGTCCCAACGATTGCTTTTTTCCTCCCGTTTTCTTGTAAGAAAGGCTGAACTGACAAAAAGGGAGACGCACGGCCAGTCTAACCAACGGTCTAGTGTGATTTCATCAAGCCTTTCTGTTGTAGCCCCCGTCACCGTATTGATGGAGTGCGTTTACCGTGGTCGAACCGAGTTGTTCCCCCCCCCCATCAAAAACATAGCAATGCAAAATGAATCAGTAGCCTTATCAACCTTATTTTTTAACCATACCACTAATCCTCAGCACGACGACCCTTCGCACTACAGGTACTGTGGAATTTCGTTTCGTAATTTCAATGCTACTATCATGTGCTATATGGATGGCGAGATTGGCCATAATTATGATACTCTACTAATAACACATACATCCGTGTTATCTGGCGACAAATAAGTACAGGATACTGGCTTGACCATCTACTTACCGAAACTAAAATATTGAGAGTCGAACGAGTTGCAAACGATAGCAGACCGGTGGCTTCCCCGACCAACCCCGCAACAGAATCCACGTCCTTCAACCGACGCTCCAGAAACTCGAACGTGGCTTCAAAATTGGGCGAACGGTCCTCGGTCATGTACATTTCGGTGGCGGTGTACACTCCGGCCAGACTCACCCGTTTCGAGTACCAGTCCATACGGTGACTCTTGTCCCCCGCGTAATACCACATGTCGTCCACCAGGGCGTACAACTGTTCCATGGCTACTGGGATATGTGCTGGTTGGGCCAACAAAGCCGTCGCGTCCTGCCACTGTCCAATGACGGGAACGGTGAGTTGCAGTCGGACCTGACATGCGTGTTGAAGTTTGGCGTGTAACGAAGCCTGAGGGTCTAACGGATCGGCGGCCAAATGCTTGTTCATTTCTCGTCGGCTGCGTCGTAAAAAGTGTTCTACCAAACCTATGGGTCCACCAGGTATAATACCGTGTAGAATAGGCGGGTAGCCCAGGGTCTGAACGGCTTCCACAACGGCACGCTCGGACCAACCGTGGGTGGGTACAAGGTCGAGGGCTTTTTGTACGATCTGGTCTTCTACTTGACGGTTATGAGCTTGGGAATCGCCAGGTGAGGTTGTGGATCGAGAATGAGCAGTGGATTCGGACGAACTAGTACCGGTGTGGAGCCAGAACTTGGTACTGGTAAGACACCCTAATCGTTGGGTTCCAAGTGGTGTCTGTCGTGGTGACCAACCCGAAAATGTCGTGACATGGGCAGCGATCCGACGGTTGGCGGCTATGGTCACCAATCGACGGGTTGTGCTCGACATAGACGTTAGCAGATTAAGTGACAAAGCAAAGGTCTGATCGGTTAAAGAAAAAAAATCACAAAAACATTCACAACCTACAACTTTTGGCGAAAGTAACAGTAGCCATATACGCTTCTGAAAATCCACATAACTAGATTTTATTAAGAATAATTACCAGTACTGTCAAGTACTATGCGCACCCTTTTCAACCAATTATCAAAGTATCTATGAAGGTCACTACGTGGGAGGGAACCAAGGACTTCATTATATACCCCTGTAATCTCATCAGCACTGTCACATATCCTATCTTCCAGCATTGCTTGATACACAGGAACAACCACAAGTCACATTGTGCAAGGTCAGGAGAGTAGGGTGGTGCTTTAAGCAGTTGGAGTCTGAGCTCATCCATATGTGCCTTGCTATAGTGAGAAACATGAGGTCTTGCATTATCCTGGTGGAGGATGATACAGGAAGTGGGTGGCTTTGAATGTGTTTTCTGCCATTTCTCAACCATTGGTTTGACACCATTCCTTTAGTATTATTAACCCTTGGACCTAGTGTCATCAGTATCGAAAACAGTATAAAACATGATCACTTTATTGAAGAGCACAGTCCATTTCAAATTTAGTAATTTTAAGATACACCATGGCTGAGCAGGGATGGGGTCATGTTGATCTTGGTGTTGTGGCACCCATACCTTTTGACCAGTGCCAGTCTGGGGGTTATTATGGTAAACCCAGGTTTCATCACACGTCACGATATTATACATAAGAGAGTTGGTCAGTTTCTGAAAATGGTCAAGGAAATTGAGGCAAAAGGTTTTGTGGTCACTTTACAGCTCCGACGTTAGGGAATGGGGAACCCGAGTACTAAGGTATGAATGGTAATGCAACTAGTTGTGGAGGACATTCCAAAAGTCATACACTGAAGTCTTTACCTCCTGAGCAAGCACTCTCAAGGTCACAAATGGGTCTTCATTAACTAGTCGTTTGATGGTGTCACTTTTATATTCGTAGGTCTCATTGGAAGGACGTCCTGTGCAGTGTTCATCTTCTAATGACAAATGGCCAGCCTTGAATTTGTTGTACCAACGGCATATTGTCACATACGAAGGATAACCTAGTCCATAATAACCCTGCAAAGTTTGGTGGATTTCAGTTGGGTTTTGACTGAGTTCAAAAAGAACCCAAATGTGGTGACGAATTAAGGTTGGAGTAATGGTGGGCATGGGGCATTGTGACTTGGGTGAATGGGACATGGTAAATGACTTTTAAATTAGGATAACTCAACGAAAACAAAAGGTAGAAAGGTAAAACCAAGACGTGTATATTCCTATTAACAAGGGCTAACAGTATAAAGAAAGGGGAAGAAAAAATATCACCTATTTACCCCTGAGTTACAAGAATTTTATAATGTACAATAGTATAGGACAAGTCACAAACAACCAGAATTTCACTGGACAACGCAAGTTGACGATGTACCTTCTTTATCACCCGTGGATACTAGTATTTTTCTATTTCCAGTCAACCTGGTAAGTGCTTGTAACGTTGTTAAGAAAACGCTGTAGCCGTGAATTATCATCAACCATGGTTGGAAAGTTATGAAATCACGGTGTCATGCTCTTTGTCACACACTGCCAATTTTCGTTTAGCATTATGCAAAAAAGTATTTACACAAAGGTGCAACCATTGATGTTGGTCAATTATTGTTTGGGTGTAGCATAATGGACTCACACTTGACAGCGTTTTCGTAAACGCAAACCAACGTTAATCACCATATAAAGGTCGACAAGAAATGCATTTTCAGAATTGCGTAGGCATGGTCCATTTTATTGTAGGTTCACCGTGACCGTTGTTATTCCATAACGCATGACTATATTGCACCTACAATAAGCAAGAGTATGGGTAATATGGGTGATTTTTTTTCGACTATATAGAGAAAAATCCGCCGAAATTGAATGGATTTCTCATAAAATCCTCTTGGTTAAATTATTACTGGTACATCTTCGCTCTAAATTGTTATATAGGTGAAAAAGAACCACCCATATATATTGAAATCCCATGTACCAGCTCATGCCTATACTCACTTTTTTGTTAAGGCATTCGCTCTGTTTGCTATAGCTCGTTGTTATCCTTTAGCATCCACTGTGTGCTCATCAGTGAAATTTAGTGTCCATTACTATTATTTTAAGCGAAAGTTTTTTGAAATCCCATAAGAAACAGATTTTATTTATAATAGTTACCATCATTGTCAAGTACTGTGTGCACCCTCTTGAACCACTCATCAAAACACCTGTGGAAGTCACTTTGTTGGAGGGAACCAAGGACTTCATTATAATCTCATCATCATTGTTAAACACTCTACCCTCCAGCTTTTTCTTGATGCACAGAAACAACCAAAAGTCACATGGTGCAAGGTCAGGAGAGTGAGGTGGTGCTTTAAGTAGTTGGAGTCTGAGCTCATCCATATGGGCCTTGCTATAGTGAGAAACATGAGGCCTTGTGTTTTCCTGGTGGAGGATGATTTGGGAAGTGGATGACTTTGGATGTGCTTTCTGCCATTCTTTAACCATTGGTTTGACACAGATCCTTTTGTATTATTAACTCTTGGACCTAGTGTCATCAGTATTGAAAACAGTATAAAACATGGTCACTTTATTGAGGAGCACAGTCCATTTAAAATTTTGTAATTTTGGGATCCATTGTGGCTGAGCAGGGATGGGGTCATGCTGACCTTGGTGTTCTGACACCCATATCTTTCGACCAGTGCGAGTCTGGGGGTTATTATGGTAAATCCAGGTTTCATCACACGTCACAATATTATACACAAGAGCGTTGGTTGGTTTCTGAAAACAGTCAAGGAAATTGAAGCAAAAGGTTTTGTGGTCACTCTGCAACTCCGAGGTTAGGGAATGAGGGACCCAAGTACTAAGGTATGAATGGTAATGCAACTGGTTGCAGAGGACATTCCAAATGTCCTTCATGGAAGTCTTCACCTCCCACACAAGCACATTCAGGGATACACATGGGTCTTTGTTAACTAGTTGTTCAATGGTGTCACTTTTATATTCATAATTCTCATTGGAAGGACGTCCTATATGGTGCTCATCTTCAAATGACAAATGGCCAGTCTTAAAATTATTGTACCATATGCACACCATGGCATATGAAGGACAACCTCTTGCATAAATACGTTGTAAAGTTTGGTGGATTTCAGTTGGGTCTTGGCCAAGTTCAAAAAATACCCAAATGTGCGACTGCATTATGATTGGAGTAATGGTGGGCATGGGACATTGTGACTTGGGTGAATGAGACATAGTAAACAACTTTTAAATTAGGATAACTCAATGAAAACAAAAGGTAGAAAGGTAAAACCAAGACGTGTATATTCCTATTAACAAGGGCTAACAGTACAAAAAAAGGGAATAAAAAATAATACCTATTTACTCCTGAGTCAAAAATCTTTCGCGTTGACTAATAGTTGTAAACCACACAAAGTGGAAAAGGACGACACAAGTAATAAAAGGAATAAGAAAAGTTCAACATCTAAATGTAGACGTGGTGGATATTACAACTTGAACTACAATTCAATGAGTAAAAAGTGGTAGACAAAGTGACTAAATGAAATAAAAAGTAGAATAGTGAGGGCGTAGGAATTGCAAGAGTTTATATATACCCGCGAGAATCATAGTTTTGGTGATTTGACCACACAGTGTTTGATAAATAACTGTTGGTGATAGTGTAATTGTATCGAATCAGAGAAATTGCAAGTGATGGCAATATCTTTTCGCCATCGTCATCATCATAGCCATCACTCTAAAACACAAGGAAAGAGGGAGTTAGCCGGCATCAAAAAAAAAACCTTCCACTACTACCTCTCATAAACTCATTTACCAAAAAAAATCAATTCAACCAGATAAAATCAATAGAGGGACTACTACCACCACCAAGTTTTACTTTTAAATAATAGAGATAAAGAAAACTTTGGTAGAGAAAGTAGGTACATGTCGATAACAGTGGCAGTAAAGTGATATCATAAAAATGTAATGATAAACACCAGCGCCGAGAATCATGATCTGCGGAATACGGAATACCTTTCGGTAATGGGTTAAGGATGAGCCACTTGTAGTATCAAATGGTGGTGAGTGTAACAATAATAGGCATAGAGAAAACGGCAAAAATATGGTAAAAGCAACAGGTAATATGCTTACACAAGGGTATCAAAACTAAAAAGGCGGTGAAAGGATTTCAAACCAGTTTAGAATACGATCGTCCTGCTGAACACACGCTTTGAATTCTTCCAGGCTTATCCTATCAGGGTCTTCCAACTGGACAGAGGAAAAGGTCCGGTGAACCAATTCAGCGACTGAATTTTGGCTCAAGGCTTGGAGAATAGGCCACTGGGGTATCGCTGGGTGTGGTTCTTCTTCAATGGGCGGAGGGACATAGTCGGTCTCCGGAGGTGAACTGGCCAATGGTTCAGTTTCCTCCGGGATGGATGAAGTAAACGCCGCCGAGATAGGCTGACTTAACTGGATCCGTCTGGAATCCAAAACCATGTTCTCCACCGACACAATCACGTCCCGAAGGGTCACACGGTGTACTTGGAGGAAAGAGTCAAAGACAAGGGTCAGATCCTCCCGACTAATATAACCATCACCATCGACGTCATAACCCTGGAATATCAACGGGATCCGTTCCTCCTTATTGGCCCGTGTACCCAGATAAATGGCAAACACCATTTCCTCAAAGGACAATAATTCATCTTGGTCTTGATCGTACATGGAAAAGGTACGCTGGGCAATGAGCGAACGACTGATACCGATATTACCCAAACAGCTGTAAAAAGTGGCCCTGTCAATACCAATAGCATTATCGTCATAAATTCGCGCCAAAACACGGAACTGGTCGTACAATGCCATAATTTCATTGACGTTCATATCGTAACGACGATGTAGTTCGTTAATTCGTGCCATGTTAATCGTTTGCGCTGGTATCACCGACCCTGGGTACATGACACGTAACAGCGGCGTGCGGGGACTGCACAAAGTAGGAACAGGGATCCGGATTTTAAGAAAGACGTGGTTGAGCGGATGCGGAGAGTCCACTTCACAGTCTTCACACAAGTCAAAGTCGGGGCAGTTGGCGCAGTGATAACGAATCCCTCGGATGGGCGTCACCCCACATCGATCACATCCTGTACCCCGATGAATATAACCATCGCGACGACTCTGGTCCTCGGAAATGGCGCTTAAAAAGTCCATGATACGTTGGTCCTGCACAGGGCTCACTGGGATATTCCTTGTCTCACCGCTGAGTTCGTTGCCGTTGGTATTATTGGGTCCCTGCGTAGAAGGATGGTTGACATTCGAATGGTCATGGTCGGTAGGATTGACCTGGGAAGGGGCACTACCACTGCGGGCTCGGGACGATTGGGGTCGACCTGAAGGTACATTGGCGTAGCGACTCCTACGGCGGATATGAGGAGAACGACGCAAGGCCGAACGACGGGGCGTTTGCTTGCCTTGGTGCCAGCGGTACACCAGGAAGCAGACCGAGCCGAATGTCGCTAGGATTCCTAAAGTAACTACGCCAGTACGGTGGTCGACCATGGCGACACATGAGAGGTGATGACCAAGGCAGTACAAAGGAGTCCCGGGTAATGACACTGTACTAGTAGCAGGGGTATATATAACCCAAAAAGTCAAAAAGGGAGATATGAACTACTTGTCAAAATTTCGTAAAGGGACAGATTCTGGGTTTCAATGGAGACGACCTGCTGGGGGTTGCGTACCTGAGTAAGGTTTTATAGGTGGAATTCTAATCCATACCAACCTTCAAGAATTCACCTCTTCAACCTCTTGTAAACGAACCTCGTCCTTGGCACAGTCAAGTAAACAGCGAAACCGTTTTGGGCCCCGTTTCCTAATGTACCAATTTTATAGCGCCGATATTGACGCCACATTGACCAACCTGACCTATTATTTGTTGGTCAGCACACCTTTTTTGCATTCATACCGTTCTTGCACTGTAATTATACTATTGTATTTTTTTTTATTTCTACTTACAAAAAAAACAGAACAGCCGAAAAGTTTACTGCGTTCCACCACCTCCATGCGCTCATCAAGCATTCCCCACCTCCCGCTTATTACTGTTGCACACATAAAGGTGTCCTATTTTCATTTTACATCCTCTCATTGAGCAATACCCTCCTGGTCTAGTTGGCCCTACATCCGTCGACTAACAACTTGAGAAACTAAAGAGTATAAACCTTACCCGTCTTTACCTCATCTCACACTCCCTGTGCTATTTTTATCGTGGCAGCACGAGCGCCACCCTCTGCACGTTTGGTTTCTCTTTACTGCCATGAGTAGTCGCAATTCTGCTGCATTCTCGAGAGCCTTTACGGCCACCTCGCGACTCGACACACGGGAACAATCCCTCGACGAAATCTACGGCGTACCGGAAAACTTTTTAGAAATTGAAGTACGCAACCCTCAAACCCATGGCTTTGGTCGTAAAATGTACACCGACTATGAAATCTGTTGTCGTACCAACATCCCCGCGTTTAAATTAAGGTCTAGCAGTGTTCGTCGTCGTTATAGTGATTTTGAATGGTTCCGCGATATGTTGGAAAGGGAAACTTCCAAGGTGAATATACCGCCTTTGCCGGGCAAGGTGTTCACTAACCGGTTTGCTGACGAGGTTATCGAAGCGCGTCGGCAGGGTTTGGAACGCTTTTTACAAATTGTGGCTGGTCATCCGCTACTACAGACAGGGAGTAAGGTTCTGGCGGCGTTTGTTCAAGATCCCGAATTTACCAAGGAGAACTATAGCTACTAGTCTACTCTGTTCGTCGCTACTCGATGACTTTGAACGAGATCCCCACTGTTATGTTTCTTTGAGAGAGGGGGTATTATGGTATGAGCCAAGGAATGCATCCGCTACTTTGGGCTGCATTGTTTTTATTATCATTTTTTTTTCTTTCTATTACATCTTTGGTGACAGTGTCTATTTCCTGTACCACTGCCCATATTTAGCGTACGTTTTATTATTTCCATCATTTTCATATCATTTTTTTTTAAAAAAATTAAATTTGTCTAATTTCTTATGACTTTGATGTTTATCAGTGTGTGGGGTTTAGATCTGATTCAATTATTGTAGACTATTTCGCATATAAATTTGTCATGTCGAGATTACAAACTATGTACAGGTCAAACTCGTCCCTCCGATTTCTATTCACGAGTTTTCATTCCCAGTGTAACCCCAGCTCATTTCCTAAACACCACATTCATTAGAGATATTATACTAGAAATAAAAATAAAAACAACATGAAGATGGAGATAATAGCATACATTACATGATCACTATGAAAGCAGAACGATATAAAATGTGATGTAAGAGTGATAGCCTTCATACACTGTAAAAATCAGGGGGAAAAAAAAACTAACAACAACATCAAAGCCAGCCAGCAACGCGAAAACAGTAGAGTCAAAACATTAGTCGAAAATTATAAAGATTATGAACGATTGGCCAGGGATTCAGTAAGGATTTGAAGCTGTTGGGTGTAACCCTGGTGGGTAGTGCTTAACTCGTCCTCCAATTGGGCAATGCGACCATGAAGTTTGTCCGTCTGCTGTTCCAAAGTCGTGTGCTGTTTGGTGCGTTCCTCCAGCTGTTGACTGGTCAACTGCCAGGCTTGGTGACATTGGACGGCTTTACTATCGGTAATCTCTAGGGTGACTTGTAATTTGGCTATAATTTCTTGATAATAGGCGACGATGGCCTTTTCCCGTTTGAGAAATTCTTGGGCCAGTTCAGAGTGGGAGAGTCCCTCGGCCTCCGGTTCCGCGTGACCGTTCGTCTCCGACGATGACAACTTTGATTGAGAATTCTCCATATCGTCCTTATTGACATTCTCATCCACGGATAGCCAGGGTTCTTGGTTGGATTTCGCTCTTAGCAACTCTCGCGTATCAGCCGGATCCTGAGGGATCACTTGAGGATCTACTTTGCCTTGTTCGGGTAAGTCAGACAACGACTGGGGAGATGTGACCAGAGATGGACTCGTTAATGTGTCACTGTCACCCGTTGTACAATGGCCATTCCCATCGGCACTGGGCGGGGGAGTATATTCTTCCGAATTGTCCACAACATCAGCAATATGAACAGAATGTCGTGATGATCCCGAGTCAGTACTAGAACGTCCATCAACCCGTAGTCCGACCGTATCCGTCGCCCGATGGTGGGTAGATTTGCTGGCCGCGGCGGGACTAGCAAGAGTGGTAGCGGTAGTTTTACCCGCTGCTGTTTCGTGCAACGTGGCCACTTGCTGCGTCAATTCGGTGATCATTTGCATCAAGTTTTCCCGTTCGTGCAAATTTTGCTGTTCCAACTCTTCCTGTTTCGCCAAGTGCAGTCGTTGTTGGGAAACCACAGCCTGGCGGACTTTGTCCTTGGTGGATATTTCCAATGCCTCGTACTGCTTACGTTTCTCCTCCAGTTCCCTGCGTAAGGCCTCCTGAGATTCCGACATACTTCTCCGTTCCTGCTCAAACTGGTCAAAGTGTAATTCAAATGACAATCGTAGGTCGTTAATTTCGTCTTGCTGCCGTGACTTTTCCGATTTCAACACCGTCACCTCCCGGGATTTGACCTCAATTTCTTTGGAAAGGGCCTGAATGGTGTTGGTCAACTTGTCCACCCGTTGTTTATTCCGACGTTCATTAGTATGACCTTGGACCTTTTCCTCGTCAAACTTTTTGGTCAGATCACAGTACCGCTGCTCCAATTTCTGTTTGTCACTTTCCAGTTGGGTAACCCGGTTGACCGTGGTTTGGTACAAGGTACGTAACTGGAAATAGTTGGTGGACCATACCGTATACAAGGATTGCAACGCCGTGATTTCCACTGGCCAGGTGTCCAATTCGAAAATGTCCACCTTTTCTTGCTCTACGTGGCTTTCGGTGGTATTGTCCGACCAGGGTGCCAATTTCCATAGACATACATAGTACAATCCGTCGAGGAACGCCGATATATACCGCAGGGGGGAAGTGTGCACCTCGATCACCTTTTCGGCAATGATTTGTCGTAAAGATTCCAGTGCAAATAGGGGAGCATAGTCCGGATGGTAAGTTGAAAATTTATCACTCGAATCCACCGAATTTTGGGATAATGCCGGGGAATTGACCATTGCTGTTGTAACCGGAGAACAAGTTTCAGTCAGTTGGGGAATTCGGGCAGCGCAGGTCAGCAGTTGTTTAAAAGTCTCGCGGTAAAACTCGGTCGTGGTGGCCGTGGACGTGGTCGTCGCGGGGGCCTCCACCAATAGATTAAAGTACCACTGAAAGTATTTACTAAACACTTCCAACAAAGTGGGTCGGTACGATATGGGCAAGGTATACATGGAACGGCACAAGTGTTCAACACATTCCTGCATTAAGAGTTCATGCTTGTGGGTCAGTTCGGGTTGCAGGTGGGCTGTGGATCGGGTCAACTGTTGGCGTAGGGTATCCCATACTTGCTTCAAAGTTTGAATTGTGTCTAAACAGTGTTTACGCACCACAGTGGGGAAGTCGGTCACTCGAGCGTTAAATTGGTTAACCTGGCGCACAGACTGACCGGCCACATGGATAAAATGACTTGTGAAGGCGTGAGTAAACACAAGTCTGGACCGGGCATACTGCCAATCCCGCCGGGTACGAGATAGTAATGTGTGCAGCAGCTGCTGGGATCCCTTCAGATTATCCAGTTCTGTTGTGAGTTCGGTCAGGCGTTTCTGGTACTGTTTCAGTTTGGGACGGTCGGCGTCTTCAGTATGTTGAAGCTGGGCTTGGAATTTGACCTTGTCTTGCTCTAGAGTCTGCACGGCTAGTTGGAGTTTGGACAATTCCGCTTGATGTTTACTTCGGTCTTCGTCCAGCTGACTATATAGCGTTTCGTTTTCCGTAATTTTGGCCTGCAATTCGGCACTGATCGCCTCCAGGGCTTCCCGCGTGCTGGACAGCTGTTGGGATTTATCCCGGAGACTTCCCCGACGACCCAACAGGGGACTGGTTCCGCTCCTCGTTACCATGGATAACCAACCACTTCCGCTTGACCCACCACTACGCTGTGGTGAATCATTCGTAAGGGGGAACACCACCGAAGCGGGACGACTCGAGGGTGAAGATGACCCTTTCCGCTTGTCGTCCTTTTCAAACGACCTCGAACTCTCCCCCTGTTGGATCATATCTAATCGTTTGGTCAGTCGGCGATTGTTAAACACCAAACTTTCCCGGTCGTGTTCCAATTCTCGGCATGTTTTCCGTTGGGACTCGAGAACGTGAGTGAGCTGGTCGGCCTTTTGCTGTGTGTGTAAGACGGCCTGTTTGAGCACGGTATTCTGAGCCTTGATACGGGTATACTCATCAAAGAGCTTTTGGTACTTGTGAGCTATCGAATCAAGAGGTACTGTGTCGGACGACGGGAGGCCCGAATGAGCGGGTGAGCGGATGGTTAAATCCTGAAACGAATCGTTGTTGAACTGGGCCATGGGCGAAAAAGGCCACGGTAAAGATAACGGTCGAAATAAGCTAAGGCAAATTAAAACAGAACGCGGGTAATAACGATAATGGAGAGAGGATAGACGTGGGTGTGGGGGTAATCCGGGGACAGGGTAATATCCGGTTGTGAGTGGTGTTCTACCAACTTGGAGAGGGTCAGACGAGGCTAAGAGGGAGGCAGTTCAGGATGATAAAAGATGTTTTACATGCCCACGGACTGGTGAAAAGAGGACTAAACCATACAAACCGAAATTAGGTCAGCTTTTACAGTCACTTTGAGATACTACAGCAAGAAGGTGGTTATCGACCATCGGGAAAAAAAAAAGATAATTATGCAAGCCAAGTAAAAAGAGTCCACATGCTGCTTTAAGGTGAGTTAAAACGAAGAAACCCTCTACTGTAACCCTCATACCCACGGTAGACTCTTCTCATCCAAAGGTACTTGCTTCTTTTTCATTATCTGGTTCGGTTTTTAGGTTGGCTTTTCCGTTTTTTTTTCACTTGTTCGTCAGCATCAACTCCTCTATTTCCGTTAACCGATTTGTTGGGTTTCACTTGGGCTGAGGATAACAGTTT